>SJXQ01002830.1:82377-115870 GCA_006408695.1 Aepyceros melampus | reverse complement strand
ATTATCTTTGTAGCCCTTGTTGCCGTATGATGTTTATCTGGTTACTCGTATTGTCTTTCACCTCTCTTACTAGAATTATGGCACATTGATTGCCTAAGACTTTGCTTTTTTCAGTGCCAAATCTCTGGTCCAACGTTCTTGGCAAAATAAGTAGGTTCATTACTTTTTGCTGAATGAATGGTCTAAGTCACCATCATCTCTTGGCCCACTGCAGAGCCCCCACTTTTGTTTTCTCTATTCCCTACCTAGTATTCAGAGGGGAATTTAAAAAATGTGAATGGGTAGATAGACAGGCAGGCTGTGGACTATCAGAAGTCAATGTTTCTTATAGTGATGAAGGGAACACATATGTCATTAGATTATGTAATGTATACAGCATAATATACAAATCTCTCTCTAAAATCATGTGTTCACAGACTGTCTACCTCTTCATCTCTTTTCACCTCTGCTTCCCCTCTAGGCTCTAGTCACACTGGCTGCATGACTGGTCCCTCTGGCCCTTGGCTGTGCCAGGATCCTTTTGACCTCCGGACCTTTGCACGGGCCACTCCTTTGGGCTGCACAGGGTTGGTCTTGGCATGACCAGCAGCTACCAGTGGCAGCTTATGCCTCGCTTTCTCAGAGGCTCCTTTCTCTAGAGTCCTACTCCCCACCTAGTTCATTCTACTCTTCCATCTGCTTTATTTCCTTTATAGCTCTTACTCTATTTGACTTTTAAGATTGTGCTTAGGTGAGTCTTTGTCTGATTTTTACACTAGATTGTAACCTCTACAAGCATGTGGATGAAACTCACGGCTGAATCCTTCACCTTTGTATACCCAGTGCTGGGCACAGTGCCTGTGCAGAGAATATGCTCGGATATTTGCTGAAAGAAATTGGTAACTGGAGCTCCTCACACACCACCATAAACATTAGTCAGGTTCTCCATTCCTGAGGCTAGATAATAAACAGCTGGAGAGCAGGGACAATATGCTTACCACCTGTCCTCAATATCCAGAACAATATTCAGCACATAGTAGGGATCCTGATATAGATCATAAAGCATGACCATGTTGGCAAGTCAGGAATGTGCCAAATGAGCAGTAACAGAAGTAATGCTGCCATTGGAGTTATGGCACAAGTCAGTTGATAAATGGAGAAGGGATAAAGAAATGGCGCTACCTCTTTTTTTGTACCCTAGGAGATCTTTAGGGGTGAGTTGATGCTTTGCAGAGGTTGTAAAATCGTTAAGAGGAAAATACGCAACTGCAGATGTTAAGAGAATCATTATTTGGAAGAGCAAAGACTACAACGAGAGAGAGCATTTGCTAAGGAAACCAACTATTGCTTTTGATATTAGGCAGGGATCAGGCAGACGTACATGTGGCACAAATCCCACACTCCAGATGTGCGCTGTGCATGTGCCTGTGTGTGTGTGATATGTTTCAACACACAAATTCTCACCAACTTTCAGAACTTCAGAAAGCTTTTAGAAAGCCCACCTCAAAAGTCAACGGTGTGTTTCAGGAAGGGAGCTATAAAAAAATACTTTCATTTTAAAGGTTAGATGGTTTCATTGCTTGGGAAGAGATAAGAGTTAGGAAGTACTCGTCAGTTAAAATTCGATAATCTGCTGCTGCTGCTGCTAAGTCGCAAAAAGTCAACTTGGTGTGTTTCAGGAAGGGAGCTATAAAAAAATACTTTCATTTTAAAGGTTAGATGGTTTCATTGCTTGGGAAGAGATAAGAGTTAGGAAGTACTCGTCAGTTAAAATTCGATAATCTGCTGCTGCTGCTGCTAAGTCACTTCAATCGTGTCCGACTCTGTGCAACCCCATAGACGGAAGCCCACCAGGCTCCCCCCGTCCCTGGGATTCTCTAAGCAAGAACACTGGAGTGGGTTGCCATTTCCTTCTCCAGAGATAATCCTCTAACTTTCTATTTATCCTTTAAGCCATTAAAACTCTGTATAGACTATATAAATAGCTGCCATCCTGTGTACAGAAAAGTAGCATCTTGTCTAACTGACAAGTACAGGAGTGTTTGCAGTAGATGTTAGGGAATGGATGTCTTTTTATAAGCCTTACTTGTTTTAAATCTTAATTTAAAAAACAGTAACACCTTAGGAGAGATGATATTTTGAACTACGTTAGAAAAGAAGCCTTTTCAATGAGAAGATATCAAAACTGATGCTTTTTTCCTTCAAATCTGTATTTCGTTTAGTCAAACCTGTCAACTTATTGCATGAACTAAGAAAGCTCTAAGCAGTCAATAAGTAATAAGGTTGCTTTTCACTTTTATTTTGAATAGAGTATTTTTTTCTTAATGGATAGCAGATTTTAGCTAGTTTTTAATTAAGGCATCTCACTAGCCAAGCAAGGGTAAATCATAGCAAACAAAGGGCTTCTGCTCTTTAAAAACACTAATCACTTAATGAATGAGCTTTAAACAAAATACAGTCAGGTTCAAATCTACATGTAATAATAGTTCATATGACTTTTTTAATCTTCTCAGGAAAAGTATATTAAACACTGAAGCTGTAAAGTAACTGGCTGGATAATCAAATTTCATTTGCCTCTTAACTCAGAGTGAACTAGATTAGAGACTAATGAAAAGCCTCCCTTACATAATTTAGTTCCTTATGGCTTTGATTTTTCCCAAATTGCAGCTTTACTGAAAGCAGGCATCTGTAGATGTGATGCTTAATCATGGTTGTTTTCAGAAATAAAATCTGTAATTTTAGAATGAATTTTGGGGGCATCTCTGGGGCTTCACAAACAACTCCTGAATAAGATATATTTAACTCTCTGATGAAACTAGGGATACTTAACCCGTAGAAGCATCCAGCCTTCTCTGGCTTGATTTTTGGATAATCTTGAAGAGATCCAAATTTTCATGAGAAAGCATTTAAGCCACTCGAAACAAGACACTCTTCTACATGTCGCTTGTGTGTTTTGCTCTTTAAAAGTTATTTTTTGAGAATCAGTTTTGAATGGAAGCTGATGTCATGTGGACCTTACAGGTAACACAGTTACACTGATGTTGAGGATGGAGCTGTCTGCTCTGCTGGTCGTAAGGAAGATGTGACCGCACATCTTAGCCATGCTTCCCCCTCCGGGGTGGGGTGGATCAGCACCTGGGCAGGTGCGGCAGGGAATGCTGTAGGTCCTCTGTGTCCTCCCTCTGTCTTATGCTCTCCGAGTGCAGTCATCTTCATTTCTGTATTCACCAGATATTTACTAAGTACCTACCCTGGGCAAGACATTGTAGTAGTAGTTAGAAATCCAGAGGTCAGCCTTCATGTGAACTCTGTAGGGAAAGAGTCAAGACCTGACAAATTATGAAACAACACGTCAGCCTTGTAGGACGTCTATGAAATGAACAAGCAGGAGAAAGGAACTGAATTGGAGAGGGATGGGATTAGCCTTAGATAGGCTGTTCAGATGGGATTGCTCTCAGGAGAGGACATTCAAGCCAACATGAGAAAGGTGAGGAGTTAGCTGAGTAAAGTTCTTGGCAGAGGAAATTTGGTGTGACTGAGGAACTCAGAGAAGTTTACTTAAAGGATGCCAAGGGGCGGGGAGGGTGATTTGAGGTTGGAGAGGGGGTAGGATCATTCGGCACCTCATAGGGTTTATATTTATCAAGGACTTTGGAGGTTATTGTAAACTTAATAGAAAACTATTCCATTTCTATGAGTTGGTTCTCTTTTCCCTCATCATAAAGTACTTTTATGGTACCTTTTTCTTTTCATCTCATTTCCACAAATTACTGAGCATCTACCCTATGTAATGCAAAATTCAGCCCTCATGAAGTTTGAAGTCCAGGTGGGGAGATGGACATCAACCTGGGTGCTGTGTAAACTAGAGTTTATGAAGAATAAAACTCAAGGAAACATGCCCCCCACCTCAGTGCACAAACTTGGAAATAACGTGGGATGAGGTTCAACACAGTTGACATTTATGCTTTGCCCAGTCTTTATTCTCTGATCTCAGTTCTCAGTCCTTAATTTCGTACTGAGGGGGATCTCTTTAGGAGATGATAGCCCATGTCTGTTTGAGACTCTCAGTTAAGTTTACTCTATACTCTTAATATATGCCATACTCTTAATATATGCCTTTCAGAGTTGATTTTTTCTGCATCCTGTGACCATACACAGGGATAAAAAAGTATTGATATGATTTTCTGCTTGCTTCATACTGATATGACCCCGCCTTGTGTATGATTACATGTTGACCTTCACTTATTGAATAATGATGGAGACCTAGTCATACTAAAAGAATGGTCATGCTGACTAGGAAACCATTGTGGGGGAATATGACCTTGTTGGGCAATTTGAGGGCAGGACTCCTTACAGTGGTGACCCCTGACCTGAAGGCTTGGAAGCAGTTCAGTTAAGTTCAGTTGCTCAGTTGTGTCCAACTCTTTGTGACCCCATGGACTGCAGCATGCCAGGCTTCCCTGTCCATCATCAACTCCCAAAGCCTGATCAAGCTCATGTCCATTGAGTTGGTGATGCCATCCCACCATCTCATCCTCTGTCATTCCCTTCTCCTCCTTCCTTCAATCTTTCCCAACATCAGGGTCTTTCCCAGTGAGTCAGTACTTCACATCAGGTGGCCAAAGTATTGGATTTTCAGCTTCCAATGAATATTCAGGACTGATTTCTTTAGGACGGACTGGTTGGACTGGTTGCAGTCCAAGGGACTATCAAGAGTCTTTCCAACACCACAGTTCAAAAGCATCAGTTCTTTGGCATTCAGCTTTCTTTATGGTCCAACTCTTACAACCATACATGACTATTGGAAAAACCGTAGCTTTGACTAGATGGATCTTTGTCAGTAATGTCTCTGCTTTTTAATATGCTGTCTAGGTTTGTAATAGCTTTTCTTCCAGGAAGCAAGTGTCTTTTAATTACATGGCATCAGACACCATCTGCAGTGATTTTGGAGCTAAGAAAATACAGTCTGTCACTGTTTCCATTGTTTCCCCATCTATTTTGCCATGAAGAGATGCGGCTGGATGCCATGATATTAGTTTTTGGAATGTTGTGCTTTAAGCCGACTTTTTCACTCTCCTCTTTCATTTTTATCAAGAGGCTCTTTAGTTCCTCTTTGCTTTCTGCCATTAGGGTCATGTCATGTGCATATCTGAAGTTATTGATATTTCTCCCAGGAATCTTGATTCCAGCTTATGCTTCATCCTGCCCAGCATTTCTCATGATGTACTCTGCATATAAGTTAAATAAGCAGGGTGACAATATACAGCCTTGACGTACTCCTTTTCCTATTTGGAACCAGTCTGTTGTTCCATGTCCAGTTCTAATTGTTGCTTCCTGACCTGCATGCAGGTTTCTCAAGAGGCAGGTCAGATGGTCATATCTCTAGTCTTTCCCATTCTGTTGTTTTCCTCTATTTCTTTGCATTGATTACTGAAGAAGGCTTTCTTATATCTCCTTGCTCTTCTTTGAAACTCTGCATTCAGATGGGTATATCTTCCCCTTTCTCCTTTGTCTTTAGCCTCCCTTCTTTTCTCAGCTAACGAAGCAATAGCTAAGCCCAAACAAGGAAAGTATTCCAGGCAGAGGGAAGAGCAAGTGGGAAGCCCTGGGGCAAGAAGAAATGAAAGAAGGCCAGGGCAGCTGGAAACAAGTGGACCAAGCTTCTACTCTGTAGAGATGCTGTAGGCAGATGCAGCAGAACATCACCTGGGGAACACATGTCCATTTTGTGCAGGTTATCATAATCCTGAATAAAAAAGGCATTAAAGTAATAGAGTTGTCATCCTGCTTGGAAGTCTCCTTACTCCTTAACTCAAGAAGAGACTTTCAGAGCAAAAAGGAGCCACAAAGAGAGTAATTTAACACTTGTTTAATGGGCAAGAAAACTCATGCTAGAGTTGAAATGACATCCAAGTCACACACTATTAATCCAGTGTTTTTTGCCAATACTCCAAACATACACTGGATACAATTCCAGCTAGACTTATATTTCAGAAGGTCTTTCTCTTTTTCATTATTCTTATCATTGTTTCTTTCATTATAGATTTATTGCCTTATATCTACTATAAGATTGAGGAGTTGCATTGAAAAATATTGTTTAAGGAGAGCTTTACACTGAAGACAATACACTCACTTTATACACATGAAATAAGCAAATATTTAAAACCCCACTTTTGCTAGGTGTTAGTGAGAACTGAGGAAATAGGAAATCTTTAATACTATAGCTTGCACTGTAAATTATTATATCCCTTTTAAAGGTAATTTAGCATTGTAAGATAAAGCATTCACTTCTAAGTAAAATTCTTGGAGCCAGTCTTACAGTTGTGCATAAGAGATGTGTTTAAGAACATTCATGACAGTCCTGTTATGTAAATGTAAAAAGAGGTGCACAGGTGTGGTAAACATCACTTTTGGACAGCATCAGGAAGGCTCTGTAGATGGTTATAACGATGTGTGTAAGGTTTTATTTTTCCTTTGGTTGGCTATTATATCACTACCTTTTGTTTATTTATTCATTTGTGAGTTTAAAAATACATATGTAATAAAATAAATATAAAGTATTGTCACAATTTCAAAATCTTAATATTCTTTTATTTTTCCAAAAATATTAGAACGATACTGCCTGTCCATTTGGGCTGCTGTAACATAAATGCCAGAAACTGGGTAATTTAAACAGAAAACATTTTCTCTCTGTTCTGCAGGCTGGGAAGGCCAAGGTCATGTTGCTGGCTGATCTGGTGCCTGGGGAAGTCCTGCTTCCTGGCTCTGTCTTGTCTCCGTGGCCTGACAAGGTGGAAGGGGGTTAGGGGGCTCTCGAGGGTATCTTATGAGAGCACTGATCCCACTCAAGAGAGCTCCATCCTCATGAACTAATCACTCTGCAGAGGTCTTGCCTCCTAAATACCATCACATTGCAGAGTTGGGATTTCAAGGTACCCATTTTGGGGAGACACAGACTTTCAGTCTGTAACAATGCATTTCAGACTGTTTGGAGACACCCTGATCTTCAGGCTCTTAGTCTAGGGCTTGAGGGTCACCATGCTACGGCTTGATTGGGGGGGAGGGGATCAGCACATCAAAGTCCATGGCCAGGTGTCAGCAAGCCTTTTCTGTATAAGGCCAGTGGATTTGTTTCCTGGCTTGTGGTGCTGGAGGAGACTTTTGAGAGTCCCTTGGACAGCAAGGAAATCAAACAAGTCAGTGTTAAGGGAAATCAATCCTGAATATTCACCAGCTGGTCTGATGCTGAAGCTCTGGTACCTTGGCCACCTGATGCAGAGCTGCCTCTTTGGAAAAGACCCTAATGCTGGGAAAGATTGAGGGCAGGAGGAGGAGGGGACAACTGAGAATAACATGGTTGGATGGCATCACCAAAAAATGAACATGTGTTTAAACAAACTCCGGAAGATAGTGAAGGACAGGGAAGCCTGGCATTGCTGCAGTCCATGGAGTGGCAAGGAGTCAGACATGACTTAGCGACTGAACAGCAACAACATTATTGTAATAAATGGGCACAAATTTAGTGGCTTAAAAATAAAAAAGAACATTTATTTTATGGTTCTGGAGGCCAGAAATCCCAAATCAGGATGTCAGCAGGACTATGCTTTCTCCAGAGGTTCTGAAGGAGAAACCCTCCTGGCCTTTGCCAGTTTCTGGTGTCTCCCAGTTGGCCTTCATATTGCCTGGCACATGGCTACAGAATTCCAACTTCAGTGCCTGCATTTGCATTGCCTTCTCTCTGTCTGTGTCTTACCTCCCTCTGCCTTTCTCATGTAAGGACACTTAGCTTCATTTACGGCCCACTCAGATAAAACAGGATAATCTCATTATTTCAAGTTCCTTAACTTAATTACATCAACAGAGACCTTTTCCCAAATAAGATCACATTCACAGGTCAGAACATGGCTGTGTCTCAGGAAGTCATTAGAGGACTCCTACAGCGAAGGGGTAGATATCTCAGGATTTGTGGCCAATTTGGTCTCTGTCACAACTACTCAACTCTGCCATAGTTGTCTGAAAGTGGCTTTTGATGGTACAAAAGCTAAGTAACTTGCTGTGTTTCATTAAGACTTTATTTACGAAACAGGTGAGTGGTTGGATTGGACTGGGGGTGGTGCTGAAGTCTGCAGTTGTGGTGTTCTGTGCAAATGAACTCTGTATGTAGCTTTAATTTTTTTCTTAAACAATGCATATTTATTAGTACATGCATCAGCATATAGTGAGATGGGCAGTTTCCCTACTGTGTGATGTGAAACAGAGATAAATCCATCATGACAATTTTAAGAAGGAGCAGTATTCACTTTTGCAAACTACTAGGAGAACCCAGATCATTGTTAGTCATAACTGAGCCTTGTCTGGCCCTTAAACAGTCTGGCAGGATGAAATGAGGACCCCTCATAGGCTTGTATTGCTCATAATTCTGTTAAAGTTCTAGAGAGTGGAGGGCTGCATTATCTGAGCACATTTAGGTAACCGACAGACCTTGTGGGGACATGCCACAGGGGGTTGTTGAGACAATCTCTATTGTAGATACTTGGCCTGCACCTTTTGGGGCATTTCTGATGGTTCATTACAAATTCCACTGTCTAGTGCCAGTGGGGTGAGGCTGATGGAACCACCAATAAATGTAGAGACCTTGGTGCTGTGTGCTTAGTTGCTCAATCGTGTCTGACTCTTTGGGACCCCACGGACTGTAGCTCGTCAGGCTCCTCGGTCCATGGGGATTCTCCAGGCTGGAATACTGGAGTGGGTTGCCATGCCCTTCTCCAGGGGATCTTCCCAAAGCAGGGACTGAACCCAGTTCTCCTGCTTGCAGGCAGATTCTTTACCATCTGAGCTACCAGGGTAGAAACAGGGTAAAAAAAAATTCCTTTGTTTTAATCTATTTCTACTTTTCTGGGAAATTCTTTCAAGAATTTACTAACACCATCCAAATGTTGAAATTGTTCCTTTATGACAGCTGCACCTTTGAAGCACATACAGAAGATGTGCAAAATGCTGGTGGCATGGTAAATTTGGCAGAAGGCTTTTTAAAAGAAAGATCTTGGAGGAAGCTGCAGTCAGGTGCAGGCTGTGCCAGCCCCACATAGAGCCACAGACTGGCTTCAGTTCAGTGCAGAGCTGAGAGAGTTACCCATGTTTCTGAGTTCTGCTTGCTGGAAAGCATGATGCAACCTTGTTTTAAGAAGATATGGTATGGTGCCTATGACAGAAGACAGGATGACCCTTAGGAGGAAAGAGAGGCATGTTAGCATCACTCTGAACCCAAAGTCCAAAGGAACATTTGCATGAAAGGAATCCTCTTTAATTATTTCATTTCTGGCACCTTTGGGGCCACCATGTAAAAATCTGGCTTCTTGGATAGTTCCTTCATTGCCACAATGCTTATGCATGATACTGAAAAGATAACCTATCAGAAGTGCAATCTCAAATTGCATTTCTAGATGGAGATTAGTAGCTAACATTTATTGAGTGTAACAGTACTCTAGGGACCATGTTCAAATTTTTGCAAGTTACTTACCTGTGCTTACTTTAATTCAGTGGTTTTCAAGGGGGAGGGGGTGAATTTGTTTCCCATGAGACATTTGGCAATATCTAGAGATAGTTTCTAATTGCTAAAACATGTTTTGCTTGTGGAGCTATTCATAGCGTCTACTGGGTAGGGGCCAGTCATGCTGCTAAACAACAAATGCACAGGAAAGCCTCTTGCTAGGAAGAATGATCCAGACCAAATGTGTGTAGATGCCAAGAGGGAGAAACCTATTCTCATCTAATAAGCTGTATGTCTATCTTACTGATAAAGTTACAGGCTTGGAAAGTTGATGTTATCTGTCAAGATAACTCAGTCTGATTCCACTGTTTTAATACAACTAAATTTATTTTTAATTGAAGGATAATTGCTTTACAATATTTTGTTGATTTCTGTCACATTCCACTGACACTTAGCTTTTGTAGTAGATTCCTTGTTTTGGTCTGAATGTTTGTATCCTTTTAAAATTTCCATGTTGGAATTCTAGTGCCCACTGTGATGGTGTTAGAAGGTAGAGATTTGGGGAAGTGATTTGTTCATGAGGGTAAAAACCTCATGAGTAGGATTAGTAAGTACCCTTAAAAAAGATCCCAGGGAGCCCCTTAAAGCCTCCCACCATGTGAGACAGGAAAAAGTGCCAGCTATGAACCAGGAAGAATGCCTTTACCTGACCCTCTGGCACCTTAATCTTAGACTTCCTAGCCTCCAGAAGTGTGAGAAAGTTTTCCTGCGTACAAGTCACCCTGTCTGTGATATTTTATTATAGCAACCTAAATGGACTAAGGCATTGCTAGACTTTGAAAAAGATATTTGGTGAGACACAGGCTCAGTGAGCCAGATTTTGAAGACATGTACCAGTTGACTTCAAGGAAAGTGAACTCTATAGAACAAAATCGTGATGTTAGATCCTGTTACGGACATTGTAAGTGGTTCCTTTGGAGTATCATTGTGTCCATTTTTCAGAGTAGGAAGCTGAGGCCCAGAAACAGTTTAATAACTTATTCACATGCATAGTTATGGTAATGGAAGAGCAAGAATTTGAATCCAAATGTGTCTGACTCTAGAATTGAATGCTTATTAGGGCACAAAAATGGTAAGAGCTGAAGCTAGGGAAGGGATAAAGGGTTTTTTCTCCCTCTTCCTTCTTAATGCAAAGTCCTTATGACAGTATTTTTTAGAACGTGTACTAGATGTCTGAAATTGTGGATTATTCATGGCCTTTTGTTTCCAACCCCACATATCATAATTCCTAAAGGTACATGATAGCAGTGACAGCAAAATCCAGAGTAAATTCATTCTCTAGTTTGTTAACCACTAAGTGATCCCTTCACTGTAACAAACTGCAGAATATATTTTGAAGAGATGTGGCTGTAAAATTTGTAATTGTTAAAATGAAAATAAAATATCTTTGTTTGAAATATATTATTAAAAAATGAGACTTCTGAAATTTATGATAATGAAGTAGTTGGAGCATAGAAATTAGGGTGATATGAAATTTATATGACTTGACAGGGAGTCATTTACATAACTTCCTAATGTATCTGCCACTTATGATTTAATAGTTCTTTTTCCCATTAAAAAAATACATATTTCATTATAGCCTATTATCTTTTCCTTTGTTGATTTGGTAAAATTTCTATAATTTATATTAAAAAGAAGAATAAATGGGTTTAATAGTGTCCTTAAGCCTCTTAGCACTTATTTTTTTCCCTTTACATGACAATATTAAAAGAAATCAGTGCCTGCAGTCTTCCTAAACTGATTCTAAATGACCATTTCTGCTTGAGCTTTGAAAAACCAATTAATACTGAAGTGGCAACATTCAATCCGTCTTGCACTAATGTTATTGGTAGCGGAATTAGAGTAGCAATGAAAACATTTTTCCATATGATTAGCAATATTCTATCATTGTAATTCCTTTTTGCTTGAGATGAACTTGAATTTCAGTTATTTTATTATTCATGTCATCTAGTCTATCTAAAGGGAGAAAAAAAGTGTTCCTCTTATGACCTGCATTATCTGTATCAAAATAGATGACTTCAGAAGGAATAAAGAAACGAGCCATCATTTCATCTACAGTTCTGTCAGATTTAAACATACTGTGGATGTGATAGACATAATTAGAGATTAGAAACACTGAATTCACTTTTACTTCTTTCCTCCCTAAAGAATATTACTCATTAGCACTAGTACCTATGTGATGAAGCAGGACTGAGTGAGAAGTTACCACTCCGGCTTCCTTGGTGGCCGCACTCCTCCATCTTCTTTCACCGTTTGGTGTGGTGGGTAGGGGTCCTCTTGGCGCCCTTCTTCCCAGTTGGTGGAATGTGGAGACACAGATGCACTCAGCAGTGATGTTGTGGGTTGTGTGAGTTCATCTTTCTGCATCCCTCTCCAAGAGAACATAGGCTGGTTTCCTATGGCAGTTGAGTTCACAGTGTGCATGCGTGCTGAGTCGCTTCAGTTGTGTCCGACTCTTTGCAACCCTTTAGACTGTAACCCTCCAGGTTCCTCTGTGCATGTGATTCTCCAGGCAGAAATACTAGAGTGGGTTGCCATGCCCTCCTCCAGGGGATCTTCCCAACCCAAAGAATGAACCTGCGTCTCTTATGTCTCCTGCATTAGCACGTGGGTTCTTTACCTCTAGTGCCACCTGGGAAGCCCAGCAGTCCTGTTAAGTCCCTTCCAATCTAACCTGACCCAAATCCTTCCAAGCCTTAACTGTGTTATTCTGTTCAGTGATCTCCAAGTAGCTCTCCATTTGATAACTTGGTCCCTGCCCACCTTTCCAACTTTCTCTCACGTCATTCTCATACTCCGCACTTCATTTCAGCCAATGGGCCTCCCAGGGCTTCTCACATGTTACCAGTCCTGCTTAATGGCTGCTTATTTGCCATTTCTTTGACAAAAAAAAAATCTCCTCCTTTTACTTGATAAAGTCTGGCTCCTTTGCTCTCTAGGATTCAGATGGAGCATCATCTTCCCAGAGAGGCTTTCTGTGCCCACCCCATCTTACATAGGGGCCCTTTTCCTTTTCTCTCAGGCTACCCTATTCTCATACATTGAGAATATGTAATTTTATTGTGTTTCCTTGTTTTATTAGACTTTTTCAAACAGTAAGGGCCCCTGGAGAAGGAAATGGTAATCCACTCCAGTACTATTGCCTGGAAAACCCCATGGACAGAGGAGCTTGGTAGGCTACAGTCCATGGGGTCGCAAAGAGTCGGACACGACTGAGTGACTTCACTCACTCACTTCACTCAAGGGCCATGACAGCAAAACTTTGTCTACTTAATTTACTTCTGTATACTCAGTATTACTCTGTGTTAATAACTTAGCTAAGTGCACTGAAAAATATTTGTGAATTATGAATGAGACTGCCTAATGGCATCCTGTGTATGACTGGGGAAGTGCCCTATGTTCATAAAGATACAATCACAGATCTTAAATGACAGCACCCGGGAAGTCCTCCTGCCTCCTACTTTCTTTCTTCTTTGCTCAAACTTCACATATTATCCACATGACCCAGGCTATTATAAAAGTACACACTCTTCAAGCATCTCAAGAATTTGAAGTAATATATCTAGTGACTTAGCCATGACTCAGACGTAAATTCTAATGTCCTCTGAAGCCATTTGTAATTCTGGGTCTGCTAAGTTTTTGAAGTGTCTGTGGTTGGTTGTATATGAGGCATTCCGTGAGATTTTGTCTGTATTATCTTTGGGCAGGTCAGTGGGCTTAAAAAGAATGAGGGAAAAGGGAAGAGGAGAGCCCATTTTGAACACAGAAATATCTCTTGACTTGTCAGCCAGTATTCTTTGTTTTTTTTGTTGTTTATATCCTGTTTGAGCTCCTCAGCAGCCTCTTTTATGAAAACAAGAGTTTGTTGAGGGAGTATTGGATTAGGCTTGCAAGATTAAAGCACGAGTATCACTAGATTTCATTTTACCAGGACTTCTAGAAATAAACTCATTTATCATTGTTCTTATCATAAAAGTATTTTGTTAATTTTTACAAATTTTGGCACTGTGAGTATATAGAAGAGAACAAACAAGCATTCATTTTAGCCTCCCCTACTTGACTTCTGAGAGCATGAACCCCAACATCCTGTCTCTAGCACTTAAGTAGTGTGGGCACATGATGAATGCACAACATTGTTTAGTATATAACCTATACATTGCCAATATCCAAAAATTGGTGTATTCCTTTCTTTGTGTACTTAAATGTATATTATTAAGAGCTGTGGTTATAGGCATAAGTGGGTAACGCATTGTATCTCTAGGGTTTAATGGCAATAATAAGACCAGCTAAAAGTGGGTCTACTTTTCATTATCACTGTGCTTGGCCAATTCTAGAAAATGACAGTGATGCAATTTCCACCCTCAGCCACCCCACTCCCATTACCCCACCTAGTACCCCAAAGGTAAAGAGCACACTGTCTGTTAAATTTTATCCCAAGAATTTTAAGTAACATTTTATCATAAGCAATTTCCAACTGAAAACTTTTACAACTTCTGGTGAAAGCACATGGCCCTGTATCTCAATCATCTTGAAAGTATTCTGATCTTTGAATCCCTCTTGTGGGATTCTTAAGGGCAACATAACACACAGATAAAAATTTAAGGGAAATGATGTGTATCCTAGCATGCGTAACAGAAAAACTGTAGACATAGATTGAATGTTGAATGCTGCAGAAATAAGCCAATTAATCATGGTATACTTGTATAAAGTGGGCTTTTATGTAGGAATTAAAATTATATCTATGCAGGCTTTTAAAATGGAACATCAGTTCAGTTCAGTCGCTCAGTCATGTCCGACTCTTTGCGAACCCATGAATTGCAGCACGCCAGGCCTCCCTGTCCATCACCAATTCCCGGAGTTCACCCAAACTCATGTCCATCAAGTCGGTGATGCCATCCAGCCATCTCATCCTCTGTTGTCTCCTTCTCCTCCTGCCCCCAATCCCTCCAAGCATCAGAGTCTTTTCGAATGACTCAACTCTTTGCACAAGGTAGCCAAAGTACTGGAGTTTCAGCTTTAGCATCATTCCTTCCAAAGAGCATTTAGGACTGATCTCCTTTAGAATAGACTGGTTGGATCTCCTTGCAGTCCAAGGGACTCTCAAGAATCTTCTCCAGCACCACAGTTCAAAAGCATCAATTCTTCAGTGCTCAGCTTTCTTCACAGTCCAACTCTCACATCCATACATGACCACTGGAAAAACCATAGCCTTGACTAGACAGACCTTTGTTGGCAAAGTAATGTCTCTGCTTTTGAATATGCTGTCTAGGTTGGTCATAACTTTCCTTCCAAGAAGTAAGCATCTTTTAGTTTCATGGCTGCAGTCACCATCTGCAGTGATTTTGGAGCCCCCAAAAATAAAGTCTGACACTGTTTCCCCACCTATTTCCCTGAAGTGATGGGACCAGATGCCATGATCTTCATTTTCTGAATGTTGAACTTTAAGCCAACTTTTTCACTCTCCTCTTTCACTTTCAATAGGCTCTTTAGTTCCTCTTCACTTTCTGCCATAAGGGTGGTGTCATCTGCATATCTGAGGTTATTGATATTTCTCCCGGCAGTCTTGATGCCCTTGTGCTTCTTCCAGCCCAACGTTTCTCATGATGTACTCTGCATATAAGTTAAATAAGCAGGGTGACAAATGGAGCATAGAACACTCAATATTTTCTTAAGTGGATCTGAATATAAAGCATCTACTGACTGGAAGCACATACAGTAGAGAACATAGAAAATAAGAACACAGAAAAAATAAATAGGTTCACTGAGAAGGACAATTTTGGAAGTATTTAGGAAAGTATAGATTATGGCTACAGTAACAGTGTATTTCTGGGAACTAAATTTTGGATAAAAAATCTAAACTTAAGATGCAATTATAAATGTATTAAAATACAGTTATAGAAAAGTTTGAAGAATGACATAATGAAATGCAGTTGCTGAGTCAAGTGTTCAAAATTCTTGCTCAGTCTCTTGATGGCCTTTGTGACTCTTCTCACAAAAGCTAGGGCAGTTCCAACGTAAGGTGCCAAATCCACTCCAGCTTCATGGATTGGCGTTGCTTTCTCATTAAGGGGAGCCAGGAGAGAAGGCCTCTTACTTGGCTAAAGTAAAGGCAGAGGTGAGTGTTATTCATTCAGGAAACGAATCAGCCAACCAAGCTAATTCTATAAACTCTCAGTAGGTTTATAATAGCCCTAATCTGATTTTCTGTTAATACTATTGCCTTCTTTTTATTGTTGAGTTGCTTCTGATTTTTGTAATTACTTTTCATTCTGGTTTATCTTCAAGATCTGTCAGCAAATTCCCTTAGTGTTAATGTCCTGAACTCAAATTTTCAGAAATAATAAAAATTATTGACTTTTAAATTTTTATTGAAATAGTTGATGAGGTGGCACTAGTGGTAAAGAACTTGCCTACAATGCAGAAGAAATGAGAGACGTGGGTTCAGTCTCTGGGACGGGAAAATCCCTTGGAGGAAGGCACAGCAATCACTCCACTATTCTTGCCTGAAGAATCCAGGCAAGATGGACAGAGAAGCCTGGTGGACTGTGGTCCAGAGGATTGCAAAGAGTTGGACACAACTGAAGCAACTTAGCCTGCACTCAGTGTTATGTTAAGTTTTGCATATACTACATAATGACTTGATATTTGCATACATTGTGAAATGATCACATGGCAAGTCTAGTAGCTTTCTGTTCCCATACAGACTTATTGTGATCTTATTAACCATATTTCTTATGCTACATATTACTTACTCATGACTTTTTTTTTATTTAACTGGAAGTTTGTATTCTTAATCCCATACATCTGTTTCACCCTCCACCTTTTTACCGGGAACCTCCTACTCCCCAACCACACTTTTGGCACAACCTGTTTGTCCTCTGCATCCCTGAGTCTGTTTTCTTTTTTTAGATTCCACGTGTAAGTGAGATCCTGTGGTATTTGTCTTTCTCTGACTGACTTAGCATCATAGCCTCTGGATCCATCCATGTTGTCATTACAGCAAGATTTCATTATTTTATGGCTGTGTGTTTGTGTACACCACATCTTCTTTATCCATTCATCTGTCAATGGACACTTAGGTTGCTTCCATATCTTGGCTACTGTAAATTTATCTACAGTGAACACTGGAGTACATATGTCTTTTCAAATTAGTGTTTTTGTTTTCTTTGGATAAATATTCAAGAGGTAGACTTGTTGGATCTTATGACAGTATTTGGCAGTTCTTGTAGCAGGGTTCCCTCATAGCTCAGTCAGTAAAGACTCTGCCTGCAGTGCAGGAGACCCGGGTTCGATCCCTGGGTCAGGAAGATCCCCTGGAGAAGGAAACAGCAGTCCAATTCTCAACTGGAAAATCTCATGGATGAAGGAACTTGGTGGGCTGCAGTCCATGAGGTTGCAAAGAATCAGGCATGACTGGAGTGACTAACATTTCAATCATTTCACTTCATGGCAGTTCTACTTAAAAATTGCTGAGGAACCTCCATACTGTTTTCCATAGTAGCTGTATCAGTTTACATCCCCACCAACAGAATAATACACATCCTCACCAACAGTGTTACTTGTTATCATTTTGATGATAGCCATTCTGAGAGATATAAGGTGGTATCTCATTTTGGTTTTGACTTACATTTCCCTGATGGTTAGTAATGCTGGACATCTTTCCATGTCACGATTGGCCATCAGTGTGTCTCTGGGAATATGTGTGTTCAGCCACTGCCCATTTTTTATGTGGGTTGTTTGTTTTATTGATGTTGAGTTGTAGGAGTCCTTTGCTGTTATAGGCATTGTGTATATGTACTCAGTTGCTCAGCTGGGTTCGACTCTTTGCAATCCCATGGGCTGTATAGCCCATCAGGCCCTTCTCTCCATGGGATCGTCCAGGCAAGCATAGTAGAGTGGGTTACCATTTCCTCCTCTGGGGGATCTTCCCGGCCCAGGGATGGAACTCATGTCCCTTATGTCTCCTGCATTGGCAAATGGGTTCTTCACCACTGCACCACCTGGGAAGCCCACCCCTTATGAATATATTGCTTGCAAATACCTTCTCCTATTCAGTAGTTGTTTTTTAGTTTCTTTGATAATTACCTTCACTGTAAAAAACATTTTAATTTTGGTGTAATCCCATTTATTTGTTTTTGCTGCTGTTGTCCTTGCCTGAGGAGACATATCAAATCAAATATTGGTAAAGCTGATGATGATCCTACTGCCTATGTTTTCTTAGAGTTTTATGGTTTCATGTCTTATATATAAGTCTTCAATCCATTTTGAGTTTACTTTTATAGAATTTATTTCTGTAGGTGGTGTTAGAAGTAGTTCAGTAGGATTCTTTTGCATGTAGCTGTTTATTTCCCCAGCACCATTTATTGATGAGGCAGTCTTTTCCCCATTATATGTTCTTACCTCCTTTGTCATTGGTTGAAAGTGAAAGTGTAGTTCCTTTTTTTTCCCCCAAGATTGTTCAGCTTTTAAGGTTCTTTAATGTTTCCTTTCAGATTTTAGAATTATTCTAGATTTGTGAAAAATGCCATTGGTATTTTGATAGGGATTACATTTAATCTATATATTACTTTGGGTAGTATGGTCATTCAAAAATTATTAGTTCTTTGAATGCATTAGCATAGTATATCTTTCTACTTGTGTGTTTTGTTTTCACATTTTTTCGTCAGCGTCTTGTTTTCTGAGTATATTTTTTACCTCCTTGGTTAGATTTATTCCTATATATTTTATTTCTTGATGCTAAGTAAATGGGATTATTTTCTAAATTTCTCTTTCTGCTAGTTCATTATTAGTATATAGAAACACCACAGATTCTGTATATTAATTTAGTATCCTGCAACTTTAGTAAATTTATTTATGAGTTCTATTAGTTTTTTGGTGGCGACTTTAGGATTTTCTGTGTTTGATATCATGTCATCTGCAGTCAATGTCAGTTTTTCTTCTTCCTACCTGTTTAGGGTTGTTTTATTTCTTTTGTTGCCTGATTGCTATGGCTAGGGCTTGCAATACAGTGTTGTAGGAAAGTAATAAGCGTGGGCCCCAAATCACTGCAGATGGTGACTGCAGCCATGAAGTTAAAAGACGCTTACTTCTTGGAAGAAAAGTTATGACCAACCTAGATAGCATATTGAAAAGCAGAGACATTACTTTGCCAACAAAGATCCGTCTAGTCAAGGCTATGATTTTTCCAATGGTCATGTATGGATGTGAGAGTTGGACTGTGAAGAAAGCTGAGCGCTGAAGAATTGATGCTTTTGAACTGTGGTGTTGGAGAAGACTCGTGAGAGTCCCTTGGACTGCAAGGAGATCCAGCCAGTCCATTCTGAAGGAGATCAGCTCTGGGATTTCTTTAGAAGGAATGATGCTGAAGCTGAAACTCCAGTACTTTGGCCACCTCATGCAAAGAGTTGACTCATTGGAAAAGACTCTGATGCTGGGAGGGATTGGGGGCAGGAGGACAAGGGGACGACAGAGGATGAGATG
This sequence comes from Aepyceros melampus, assembly GCA_006408695.1. Classification (NCBI taxonomy): domain Eukaryota; kingdom Metazoa; phylum Chordata; class Mammalia; order Artiodactyla; family Bovidae; genus Aepyceros; species Aepyceros melampus. Next base: position 96,861 of record SJXQ01002830.1, on the reverse strand, counting down.
GCTGGATGGCATCACTGACTCGATGGGCGTGAGTCTGAGTGAACTCCGGGAGTTGGTGATGGACAGGGAGGCCTGGCGTGCTGTGATTCATGGGATCGCAAAGAGTTGGACACGACTGAGCGACTGAACTTAACTGAATAAGCGTGGGCATCCTTGTCTTGTTCCTATCCAAATACTTGCAGCTTTTCGCTGTTGAATATGATGTTTGCTATAGGTTGTCATATATGGGCTTCATTATGTTGAGGTATGTTCCCTCTATACCTACCTTGTTGAGGATTTTTTTGATTGGACACAGAGTTCACTCAGGTTTTCCATAAAATGTTATAGATGTTTCAAAAGCTTTTCCTGCATCTGTTGAGGTGATCATATGAATTATTTTTCCAATTTATTGATGTGATGAATATCGACTCACTTGTGGATGTTGAACTATCCTTGCATCCCAGTGTTAAATCCTGCCTGATCATGATCCTGCATGATCCTTTTCATGTATTGTTGAATTTAGTTTGCTAATATTTTCTTGAGCATTTTGTATCTGTGTTCAATCAGTGATATTGACCTGTAATTTCTTTTTTGTGACATCTTGGTCTATTTTTGGTATCAGAATGGTGTTGGCCTCATTCTCTAAGGCCAGCATCACCTGAATACAAGGAAGGAATGCATCAAAAAGCAACCAACCAAACCAGTTGCTTTAGGTGTAAGGTTGCTTTTTCTTGTTCCTTCATTTAGGTACATATTTCTCCATCACGTTTTACCTCACTCTCTGTGTTTATTTCTGTGTATTAGTTTGTTGGTTACTTTTCACAGTCTTAGTGAATGCCTCCGTAGGAGGTGTCCTATGAGGCTCTACTCCCCTCTGGTAATTAGCTGTACATGCTCTAGGGGCGCCCCCTTATTGGACTGCATGGGCCATTCTGTTGTTGAATGGCCAACTACTGTGAGTGTGCCAGTGAGTGAGGCTGACCCCTGTCCTGATTAGTTGCCAAACCCTGTTTTGTTTGGTGGTTGCTGATCTGCTGGTTGGGTCTGAGTCCTAATATGGCTTGCTGCATGGCCTGGGGAATCCTGGTGCTGGTACCAGTCCAGTGGTGTGTGGGGCTCTGTCCCAGAGTGGCTGGTTGTGGGATCTTGGGGGTCCTGGGACTGGCGCTGGTCAACTTATGGTTGGTAAGTCCCTGGGGCTAATAGGTTAGACAGAGGACTCCAAATGGCTATAGTCAGTGAGAGTCCCAGTTGCCTCCTCCTCTTCCAGGAGGTGCTCCAAGGTTAGCAAGTGGCTCTAACCTAGGCTTCTTTCTGATTACTGCCTTACTGAGACTTGTAGTGTGTGTTTTGCACATGCCTTTTTTTTAAAAAAATTATTTATTTTAATTGGAGGTTAATTACTTTTTGGACTCTGTGGGAGTGGAAGAGGGTGGGATGATTTGGGAGAATGGCACTGAAACATGCACATGCCTTTTAAAAGCAGGGTATTCATTTCTTATGTCTTGCTGTCTTGTATGTAAGTCTCACTGGCCTTCAATGTCAGACTCCTGGGAGCTTATCTTGCAAATGCAGGACCTCCTCAGGCTGGGGAGCCTGATGTGGAGCTCAGACCCCTTGCTCTTTGGGGAGCATAGTTATGATTATCCCTCTGTTTGTGGGTAATAGCACCCTACTCCAGTACTCTTGCCTGGAAAATCCCATGGACGGAGGAGCCTAGAAGGCTGCAGTCCATGGGGTCCTGAGGGTCAGACATGACTGAGGGACTTCACTTTCACTTTTCACTTTCATGCATTGGAGAAGGAAATGGCAACCCACTCCAGTGTTCTTGCCTGGAGAATCCCAGGGATGAGGGAGCCTGGTGGGCTGCCGTCTGTGGTGTCGCACAGAGTCGGACATGACTGAAGCGACGCAGCAGCAGCAGCACAACACAAGGGTATCAGAGAAGGCAATGGCAACCCACTCCAGTATTCTTGCCTGAAAAATCCCACGGACGGAGGAGCCTGGTAGGCTGCAGTCCATGGGGTTGCTAAGAGTTGGATATGACTGAGCGACTTCACTTTAAGTTTTCACTTTCATACATTGGAGAAGGAAATGGCAACCCACTCCAGTGTTCTTGCCTAGAGAATCCCAGGGACGGGGGAGCCTGGTAGACTGCCGTCTATGGGGTCCCACAGAGTCAGACACGACTGAAGTGACTTAGCAGCAGCAGCAGCAGCAACACAAGCGTGTAGGTCTTAACTATGTCTCTACATCTCCTCCTCTCTCCTTGTGATTTCTTCTTTTTCTTTAGTTGTGTAAAATCTTTTCTGTTAGTCTTCAAATAGTCATTGTAGATAGTTGCTCTGTAAATAGTTGGAGTTTTGTTGCGCCCATGAGCTCAGAGTCTTTCTACACTACCATCTTGGCCACAATTTATGTTTTTGTGTTTGAAATATCAACTTCATATTTTCTCACTATTTAAAAGCTATTGCTGTTAGAAGAACAATCAAATGATTAATAATCAAGTATTGTTTAAATAGGTTTTAGCTTATGGGACAGAGTAACTGGAATATATATTCCCAATCTTAACAAAATTCTGAATGTTTTAGCTTGATTATTAGAAGTTCTATATAGTTTCCATTGTAGCACCTTCATGATTTCTCTTTTTTGTTATTGTTTGTTAAAAATTTTCTTGCCCTCAAAACTCTAAAAGACAGAAAATGTGTCTTTTTCACTTTCATATTTCACACTGCAGCATGTTGCCTAGAACTTATTTTTAAATGAGTTAAAATAACCCTGAATTATGATTAGGATAAAGTTTTAAGAACTTCTTTGTGTTATATAAATCTGTTTACTGTTTGAGGATTTTTAGAGCAAGAAAAAAAGTTTGACACTTGGGCTAGAAGAAAGTGAAGTTGAAGATCTCCTGGCCAATTAAGTTGGTATATAAATTAGAACCTGGCTTTAAAGATATGCTATTATTTTGCTGTCTTATCAAAATTCCTGGAATATTGGAATGTTTGCAGAAGGGAAAAAATGTCTTTCTATTCCCAAATCCCTATGTCTATAGTCAGTACCTTTACTGACTTATCTTGAGGATTGTAAATATCCTCTTAAAAATGAAATGTGGCTGAAAGGCATACTATTCCATTACTTTAAAGATAAAGCATAGATTTAAAAAATCTTTCATATAAAGCTTTGTACAAAAATATCACAGAAGAGAGGCTGAAGAGTTAAATGCAAGAGAGAAAAGCATGGTTCAATTTATTGATAGAGATATACTACAACCAAGGTATAAACAAATATGAGCATGCCATTTCCATGATTAAGATATTTCAATGGTTCCCCATTATTTTATGAATGAAGTTTAAAATATTTTTACGTGGTCATGAGGCTTCACATTACTCAGCCCCAATTGACCTCACTCATATTAACCTCTGCCATTGTCGTCTTCTCTCTCTGTCTTTCATTAAGCCAGGTTTTCTTTTATATCCTATAATGGTCTTGCTACCTCCTACTCCAAGTTTGTTGCAAACAAGTTGGGTTTTTGGACTTCTCTCAGCATCACCTGTATGGATGGATATACTTATTCTCATCTGAATCCCTAGACCCAGATCCCCCTAGGATGTGAACTCATAGCACCTTGCACTCTTCTTTCAAGCATGTATCACAGTTGTAAACAAATTGTGTTGTTATTTAGAGTTAATTGTCTATTCTCTCCATGATAATGTCGATTCTAGGAAGGTAACAACTGTGTCTGTCTGGATCATTTTTGTCTGTGGTTTTAAATGCCAGGCAAATAGAAGATGCTTATATGTAAAATAGAGAAAGTTATAGCCTTTGTTTTATAGGAGAGTTATAAGGAGGAAATGAGACAGTCTGTGTCAAGAGTTCAGCAGACACCAGACACCTAGAGCTCTGGATTGGAGAAGGCAATGGTAGCCCACTCCAGTACTCTTGCCTGGAAATTATTTAGAGTTAATTGTCTATTCTCTCCATGATAATGTCGATTCTAGGAAGGTAACAACTGTGTCTGTCTGGATCATTTTTGTCTGTGGTTTTAAATGCCAGGCAAATAGAAGATGCTTATATGTAAAATAGAGAAAGTTATAGCCTTTGTTTTATAGGAGAGTTATAAGGAGGAAATGAGACAGTCTGTGTCAAGAGTTCAGCAGACACCAGACACCTAGAGCTCTGGATTGGAGAAGGCAATGGTAGCCCACTCCAGTACTCTTGCCTGGAAAATCCCATGGGTGGAGGAGCCTGGTAGGCTGCAGTCCATGGGGTCGCTAGGAGTCAGACACGACTGAGAGACTTCACTGTCTCTTTCATGCATTGGAGAAGGAAATGGCAACCCACTTCAGTATTCTTGCCTGGAGAATCCAGGGATGGGGGAGCATGGTGGGCTGCTGTCTATGGGGTCATACAGAGTCAGACATGACTGAAGCGATTTAGCAGCAGCAGCAGAGCCCTGGATTATTGGTGGAGTTGGTAAAGCTTCACCAATACAGTCTGGACAGCTTTCCTCCCTGTGAAAAAACATCAGAGGGCAGGTTTTATGGGCTACTTCCTATTTTTTCCTTGCTCTTTTTTTTTCATTGAAAAGACTTCACTGTCTCTTTCATGCATTGGAGAAGGAAATGGCAACCCACTTCAGTATTCTTGCCTGGAGAATCCAGGGATGGGGGAGCATGGTGGGCTGCTGTCTATGGGGTCATACAGAGTCAGACATGACTGAAGCGATTTAGCAGCAGCAGCAGAGCCCTGGATTATTGGTGGAGTTGGTAAAGCTTCACCAATACAGTCTGGACAGCTTTCCTCCCTGTGAAAAAACATCAGAGGGCAGGTTTTATGGGCTACTTCCTATTTTTTCCTTGCTCTTTTTTTTTCATTGAAATGTATTTGACATACAACATTGTGTAGATTTAAGCTGTGCAATGAACTAATTTGACACATTTATATACTATGATTGCCTTTGCAGTGATAATTAGCACCTCTGTCATGTCACTTAACTATCCTTCCTTTTGAGTGGTTAGAATGATTAAGATCTAATATCTTAGCAATTTTCATGATTATAATACAACCTTGTAAATTTCACTATACTGCGCATTAGATCTGTAGGACTTACTCCTCATTTCAAGTTTATACCTTTGAACAGAATCATGCAATTCTAGCCCCTGGTAACCACCATCTTACTCTGTTTTTACAAGTTTGGCTTTTTAGATTCCACGCAGAGGTGGTATAATACAGTGTTTGTCTTTTTCTGTCTGACTTACGTCACTTACCTTTTCTTCAAGGTCCATCCAGGTTGGTACAGATGGCAGGATGGTCTTACCTTTCATGGCTGAATAATAGCCTATTGTATACATATATGCCACATCTTCTTATTCATTCATCCATTGATGGGCATTAGGTTGCTTCCATATCTTGGCTGTTTCTGAATAATGCTGCAGTAAACATGGGAGTGCACATATCTCTTCAGTATCCTGTTTTCATTTCCTTTGGGTGTATATTCATAATTGGAATTGTGGATCACATGGTAGATCTACTTGAATTTTTTGGAGAAAGTTTCATATTTTCCATAATGGAGCACTTTCTAATTTGTTTCTTTTTAATCATAAAAGGTAGAGAGTGGTCACTTCCTTCTTATCATGTTTCTCACTCTCATGATTGCATCACCATCAAGACTCTCACTAGCCTAACGAAATCCAAAAGACATTAATCATAATTTGACATTTGAGCATTTGTTTTATGCTGGGCCCTCTCTTAAGTGTCTTAAAGGTATGAACTTGTTTAATTCCCAAGTGATCCTACGAAATACAATGATTGTCATTCCTGATACTGAGAAGAGAGGTTGCCCTGATTACACAGTTAATAAATAGTAGAACTGGGGTTTGGATTTACAGAGTGTATCTTTTAGTGGGCATGCTTTCACCACCATGCTGTGCGGATGAAATGGTTCTGAAGGCAACTCTGTTGTTCATTGCACAAGAGTTTTATCCTTTCTCCTTATCACATACCAAGAGAAAAAGAAATGTATGTTGAAATCAGGCAGCTGTCCCAATTTGACTGAAGGTGACCTCATCTTCCTAGGTTTTTGTTCAGTTGAGGTAATCCTGCCAGCAAAACAGAAACAAAAACTACAAGGCCTGTTAAGTCTAATAAGACATCAAAGATGTTCGACAAAATTCTCCAACCCACTCACTTTCTAGTTTAGAATTGGAGGAAAAGGTATTGTCCATAGTAAATGGAAATGATGCTCTACTCACATAGAAAACAGGGGAGANTCAGTTGAGGTAATCCTGCCAGCAAAACAGAAACAAAAACTACAAGGCCTGTTAAGTCTAATAAGACATCAAAGATGTTCGACAAAATTCTCCAACCCACTCACTTTCTAGTTTAGAATTGGAGGAAAAGGTATTGTCCATAGTAAATGGAAATGACGCTCTACTCACATAGAAAACAGGGGAGAATGTCAGGGAAGAAGAGAGAAGAGATGAGAAATCTTGGATTAGAGGATGGCAGACAGTGAGAGGCAGCTGCAAATATTAGCTATGGAGAATGGAGAACAACTCTACAGAAAGGACCGACATACCCTCAGATGCCTTTAAGGAGCACCATTTAGGGAAGAAGTTGAGTACTGAAATATGAAGACAGTTAACTCAGAGTATTCTCTTTACTAAGTTGTAGGATTTCAACCCTACACCATGTAAAAGGAACAAATTAAAGTTTTCTTTGAAAATAAAAAGCACCCAAAACAGCCTTGGTTGGAAGTGCCGATATCTTAACAATGTAACAAGGTAGCACCAAACTTCCATTTAAATTATTTGTATGTGATAAAGTAGTGCTAATCAGAATATGAATTTTTAATGGTCACTGTTGAATGTTCTATAATTCTCCGCATTATGTCTTTGGAGACACCACTGGTTGAAAATGATAAGTTCTACATTAAGTTGTAGGATTTCAACCCTACACCATGTAAAAGGAACAAATTAAAGTTTTCTTTGAAAATAAAAAGCACCCAAAACAGCCTTGGTTGGAAGTGCCGATATCTTAACAATGTAACAAGGTAGCACCAAACTTCCATTTAAATTATTTGTATGTGATAAAGTAGTGCTAATCAGAATATGAATTTTTAATGGTCACTGTTGAATGTTCTATAATTCTCCGCATTATGTCTTTGGAGACACCACTGGTTGAAAATGATAAGTTCTACATTAACCCAGTATTGTTACTCAGATACTTCTTTGTAATTTGTATTTTTCTTCAGATAATCTTAGTCACAAGTGATGTACCTGTTATCTTTGTGGTGCTTTATTCTTCAAGATAGCTGGGAATTGATGACCTACACCTAATTAAATTGAAACAAATTTCTAAGAAAAAAGCTAAGCAAGTTTCTAAGAAGTTACCTTAATGTAAGTGGCTGTTCATTGACTTTTTTTTTTTTTTAACTCAAATTGTCTCCTAGTTGACAAATTCTTCCAGACATATAANTTTTATCCATTGACTCCTAGATATGAGTCAATGCTAACAATTGTTTCTGTTTTCTCCATTGACTCCTAGCTATGAGTGAATGCTAGCAATGAATCAGTTCGCACTCTTTTATTATTCCTTTTCATTTCCTGTCACCTCTGCATTTTCTGTTGTTCAATTTTATTTAGCATTTATAACATTCAGAGTTTTTTACAACCATATTCTTTCATTCTTTGTTGTCTAAATGAATTCACCATTTTACACCAGGCCTTCTGTCACCATTTCTTGCTTGCTCTAAACATCATTACTACTCTTTTCTTGTTGTATGTGGCAATTTTTCAAAAATTCTTTGGGAATTATTATCATCCTTGGATGTTTTCACATTTGGTTGTGTCTTCCTCTTCCTTTATAATTGAATTTTCATGTGTTTGAGTCGGGCACTGCCCGTTTCTGCTTGTTTTCCCCTAGCCATGTAGACATGTCTCCTAACCTTCAGCATTGTTACTGCTGTGGGTAAAGCTGAGGCCGGGGTGGTTTCTTACCCTTCTTGATACCTCTCTGTGTCTGGGTGTCTAAAGAATTGTTTTTTATTATTAAAGTTTACTTCCCAGAAATCTTGATATTGATCCATTTAAGTCAAAAGATGACATTTTTATTTGCAGTTTCGGTTCTGCCTAAATACTTAAAAATATTTTTGGTGTCAGTTTCAGGGTTCATCAAAGATTTTGATTATCCTTATATTGTATTGTATTTGTCTTCCATGTACCTCATTTCTTATCTAATTGCTTTAGACTATATTCTTTCTTTTGTCTTCTTTCTCAGTGTCATTATTTTGCTTGACAACTCTATTCTGTTTTTTGCTATTTAATTTTTATGTTAGTATATTGTGCTGCTGATGCTGCTGCTAAGTCACTTCAGTCGTGTCCGACTCTGTGTGACCCCATAGACAGCAGCCCGCCAGCCTCCCCATCCCTGGGATTCTCCAGGCAAGAGTACTGGAGTGGGGTGCCATTGCCTTCTCTGACAGTATATTGTATTGGTTATCCATTTGTTGCATTCTTTCTGTAATCTCCTTTTAAATTTTATTCTTTACTCCATTTTTTTTGAGCTCTTATTAGTTGAATTAAATTCAACAATTCTTTGCAAAAATATATAAGGAATCTTGTTACACAGATTATGTTTTCTTCAATTCTGAGCTGTTTCTCTCTGTTTTGCATGCTGTTTCTCTTACTTTGTTTTACTTTATTTATTACAATATATTTTTCAGTTAAGGTCCTGGCAGGAAGGAGATGATACATGAAAACCTGGATTACTGAGGAAAGTTTAATAAACTTTACAAAGGTACTGGCAGGCTTCCAGGATGCCCAAATCAGCAGCATCCCTAGGCCAGCAACACCTGGGAACCATTACCACCCTCAAGCCTAAAGGCGTGAAGAGATGGTTTACCTCCTGGAGCCTAGGGAAGGCAGCTGTGGAGAAGGCTGCCTGATAGAAACTGTGTCCTTTTAAGAACGGGTCAGGCTTCTCCATGATCACATGAGGTCAGATGACAGAGAATAAACTCCCCAGCCTCATTCCTCTCCTTTCTTCTAACCTTTTGTAAGTGTCTTCCAGTAGGAAGCCAGCAGATAAAGGTGGTGAACATCAGCCTTTCAGGGTGTTAGTGTAGGAGGGAGATGTGTGGAAAGGGAGAGAAGGGCTGATGGGCGCCATCCAGTATCCAGAATACTGGCAGAGGTGCCATCCCTCTGCTTTTCCTCTTGCTAATGTTTCAGTGGTTCTGCCCAGATTTTCTTATCCTCTAATGTAATGTGGGTTAATTCTCTGTAGTGTTCATCACACCTAGTCTGAGTCTGTTTTCTCTTTCCCTCCAAATCATTCTTTGAGAATGAGGTTGCTTCCCTTTTACTTTCCTAGTGTTGGAGGCTACAGTTATAAATATGGGCATATGGGGAATAGTAGAGTTTAGATAAGATATATGATCTGGATTTTACTCTCTTTGATTTCCGTTAAGTTTCTGGTTTCAGTGCTCCACCGAAAGCTATTCATGAGTTTTGGACTCATTTCCCCAAGATATTTTTCTACATCTATGATTTTAAATTCTGATATAACATTTCTGCTTTTCTTTCCTTTGAACTTTCTTCCCTTTAAACTTTATCTAGTGAAATTTTCATTTCTTTATACTCTTTTGCAATGTATTAGGCTCATTTTTAATCTTAATTTAATATCTTTGCAACTTGTCCTGTTATATTTTTACCTTGCCATTAACTTCTTGTGATTTTCTTTATATAGACAGTTGCTTCTTGGGTCCTTGAGGGACACATGTTTTCCAAAAATACTTACTTCTTGTAAGAAGTGATTTCACTCATCTGCTACTACTCTGAATGTGTAGGATAATGTTCCTTTCTCCTTATTCTGCAAATACTCTCATAGGGCCAAAGCTTTTCTCTCACTTTGATTGAAACAAGGCAGGAAATATCTATACACTCTCTTTGTCAAAGGACTGGATGTGTGGAATTCCCTTGGCTTTTGTCAGTGTCAGCTTGGGTATTGGTCAAATCTCCCTGTCATAGAGGCAAGATTGAGGTGGACAGCATCCAGACAACTTCCTCGTGTTCAGCAGGCATTTGTCTAACGCATCTTGGCTGTACTGAGGTGGGAGCTTCCCCTGCTCCCTCTTTTTGGCAATCTGACATTTTGAACAGATGCGATCCATGAGAAGCTATAATTATAGTACAAACCACTGCCAGGGTTTTTTCTGCTGGGGAATTTCACGCCCAGCTCGAGTCCCTCTCGGTGTGGTCTGTATGTCCTAGATTAGATTGCCACAGTCAGTACAGGCCTGCTTGGTTTATTGCCTCTTGATGGATACAGAGAAACTACAGAGAAAGGGAGTCATGATCTGGTTACTTGAGGAACACCAATCAAGAACTGACAGATTATATTTAAAATTTTTTTCCTGAGTTAGAGTCTCTGAGTGGGGACTCAGTGAGTGGAGGAGGAACACAATATCCTTCTATCTGCTTTCAGACAGGTGGCAAATCAGAATAGCTTTTCTCAGTCTTACTCTATAACCTTTCAGAGTTCATGGAAAGTCCTCAGCTTCTGTAGTGGTTTTTGTGAAAATCTGAGGTTTCATCTTTCAGGGGGCTCTTCACCATGGGAAGTTTTGAGTGTACATCACTGTGGCTGGAACGATACCATTTTCGATTGGGAGCCATACTCTCCTGGTTCCTGAAAATACAGAACATGTGAGAAAATTGGACATAAGGTATGTAATCATTGTCTCTTGGTTTCATTAAGTCTCAAAAGTTTCTTCCTCATCTAGACTGACTTTTCCTTGATGTTGTTGCTGGTTTTAGTTGAAAGATAGTGTGTAATTTTATTTAAATTTGCTTCATGTGTGAGTTTAGAGGCATTATTTACTGTGTGCAAGAGCATGCTGAGTAAATTTAGTTTAATAATAAATTATTGCTGATCAAATGAATCAGTAAAGAGAAGTATGAGAAGTAACTGTGAAATTCCTCGCTTGGCTGTTTTGTAATAATGAGATGGAACTACCTGCTAAGATTCTTTGTAGTGTGACTGACAGGAGAAGATTCTAGTAATTGTGGGGCTTCTGTGATCTTTGATTGACTCCCCTGCTAACAGATGTTTAATACACTAACCAGAGATACCAGAGTGGCTCCAAACCAGAGATTGCAGTCAGCCCTCAGGATCCACAGGGAATTGATTCCAGAACCACCAGAGATGCTGAAGTTTGCAGAGGCATGAGTCCCTTATATAAAACACAGTGTTTGCACAAAGCCAGATGCATCTTCCCTACAGTCTAAATCATCTTTAGTTTACTTATAATCCTTGATACAATGTAAATGCTATGAAAATATCACCAGCATGGGACAAATTCAAGTTTCACTTTTTGGAACTTCCTGGAATTAAAACAACTTTTTTTTTCAGTCTGTACCTGGTTGAATCCATGGACATTGAACTCATAGATACAAAGGCCCATATGTTATTATTTTTTTCTGTTTCTTCCTACCAATAAACATTTAGCTAAATTTCACCAATAATTTTTCTTTTGCTAGGTAATTTATCTTTATTTCTATGATACTAAAAATGCAATTTTCCCTCTCAACCTCCATATATATGTCCCGTCCTTTCCTTTTGCCCATATAACACAGGCCTAATCCCCTCATTTTCTTCAAGTCTTACTTTTTCAATAATCTCTACTTTATAATGCTATGAAAAAAGTATACCACAGTCTCCCATCTTGACTCTCTCAGTCTCCCTTACCTACCCCACCAAATGCTGTATATTTTACTCTGTGGCATTTGTCACCTTCTAACAAACCTTAATTTATATATTTATTGTTCTTTGTTCTATTACATCCCCCACCCCCATCAATTTTTCTAGAATATAAACTCCGTAAGGGCAGGCTTCTTTGTTTGTTTTCTTCATATATATATCCCGAGGATCTGGAATAGTGCCTAGCATATAATAGATGTTCAGTAAATAAGTTTTTTGAAGGTGTGAATGGTATGTATTTTCTCTTCTATGTTATTTTCTCATTCTATAGTTTAGAGCTTCATCTTCTCTGAGATTTTGCTTATTTTTCTTTTTGTCCCCTCTATAATATCTTAGCTATTATTATTATTCCTTCTTCTTTGGACCCTAAAAACACAATCAAATCTCTCTTTTTTAAAAGAAAATGTGTACCAATCCTGCCTTGATCCTTAATGTCCTATCTCTCCTTCCGGACATCACAGGACTTCTGGAAAGGGTCTATCTGTTTTAACCTTACTGCTGTATTCACTGTTTTGCTATTTGATTTATCTTGGCTACTAGTCAAAAGGACTAATGGAAACCATCAACTGTCTTCTTTTAGTTCTCATCTTATTTCTTTTTTTTTTATGTGGACTTTGGTCGTAATAACTAATCCCTTCATCTTGAAGATTTATTCCCTTTGGTTTCTGATATTATTTTGGTTTTCTTCTTGTCCACTGAGCATAGTTTTTCTAACTCTGCTATATCAACTTCTCCATCTGCCTCTTGACTTGTGTCTCCAGAATTTAGGATTGTTCTTTCTTCTTTCTTTACATACTCGCTAGCCAGTTTCATCCACCCTGATAGTGTTCATTACTGAAGTCACCCATCACCCATGCCCCAGACCAGCTTCACATGTGGTTTGCAAATTACTATTGAGCATTTTCAACTCAATGTGCAAAAACACTTCAGTAAAACGTACCTGAAATGTGTCTCACTAGTTTTTCAGTCTCTACATTTTTTCAGCCTCATCCTTCTGCTTTCATTACATTAGCTAATGACAATCCCATCTACATATTTTCCCAAGCTAGAAACATTAAGGTCATTAGTGAATCCTACCTTATACCTAAATTATTCATCCAATTCTTGTCCCTCTAAGTGAAACTTAGCTATGCAATTAGCTCCTTTATCTCCATTCAGTGTGCATTGGTTCCTATCATAGGCACTGGTTCTTATCATCTCTATCTGGATTGTTGAAATATTTCTTGATGTCACTTTCTTACTATCTACACCAAATTCAACCCAACTAAAACCTTCAAAAATAATTTCTATGCCAATAAACACTTTTTAAGTACCTGCTTCAGTCTTATCAGGAAGAAATAATGGTCCCTGCTCATAGAAGACTGTGTATTTACAAGAGGCCCATGTATTACAAACAGAATGCAGTGCGGTTGAGTGAATAAATACAATACTAAGGAGATGAACAAAATGAAATGAAGTGGATTGCCAGAGAGCCACTTGCTACTGTCAGAGCAGATGCCTCCCTCTCTCGATTCCCAGTAAAGTACACTGTTCACTGTGGCTTGGTTCAGTCCCTCAGTCGTTCTGACTCTGCAACCCCACGGGCTGCAGCACCCCAGGCTTCCCTGTCCATCACCAGCTCCCAGAGCTTGTTGAAATTCACGTCCAAGGAGTCAGTGATGCCATCCAACCATCTCATCCTCTATCATCCCCTTCTCCTACCTTCAATGTTTCCCAGGATTAGGGTCTTTTCCAATAAATCAGTTCGCATCAGGTGGCCAAAGTATTGGAGTTTCAGCTTCAGCATTAGTCATCCAGCAACAACCATACAAGACCACGGGAAAAACCAGAGCTGTGGAAGTGTCATCACCATTTCCTGCACACCAGCTACAGCACAGAAAATATTTCCCTTTTGTTTTGGTGATAATAGAAGGTGTTTATTGAACTGTAGCTTATTTTATTCTGGTATCTGTGGATAGTAAAGCTCAGACTATGGTGGCAGTGATAAGTGATAGTTTGGGATATATTTTGAAGGTAGAACCAATCAGTTCAGTTCAGTCGCTCAGTCGTGTTCGACTCTTTGTGACCCCATGAATCACAGCACGCCAGGCCTCCCTGTCCATCATAAACTCCCGGAGGTCACTCAGACTCACATCCGTCGGTCAGTGATGCCATACACTCATCTCATCCTCTGTTCTCCTTCTGCCCCCAATCCCTCCCAGCATCAGAGTCTTTTCCAATGAGTCAACTCTTCGCATGAGGTGGCCAAAGTACTGGAGTTTCGGCTTTAGCATCATTCCTTCCAAAGAACACCTAGGGCTGATCTCCTTCAGAATGGATTGTTTTGGATCTCCTTGTAGTGCAAGGGACTCCCAAGAGTCTTCTCCAATACCACAGTTCAAAAGCATCAATTCCTCGGTGCTCAGCCTTCTTCACAGTCCAACTCTCACATTCATACATGACCACAGGAAAAATCATTCTATCTATCAGAATTAGGCCCTTAAATCTATTTCTCATTTCCACTGTATAATCATAAGGGATTTGATTTAGGTCATACCTGAGTGGTCTAGCGGTTTTCCCTACTTTCTTCAATTTAAGACTGAATTTGGTAATAAGGAGCTCATGATCTGAGCCACAGTCAGCTCCTGGTCTTGTTTTTGTTGACTCTATAGAGCTTCTCCATCTTTGGATGCAAAGAATATAATCAATCTGATTTTGGTGTTGAACATCTGGTGATGTCCATGTGTAGAGTCTTCTCTTGTGTTG
>SJXQ01002830.1:0-77534 GCA_006408695.1 Aepyceros melampus | reverse complement strand
CCAGGCTTCCCTGTCTATCATCAACTCCAGGAGCTTGCTCAAACTCATGTCCGCTGAGTCAGTGATGCCATCCAACCATCTCATCCTCTGCTGTCCCCTTCTCCTCCTGCTTTCAATCTTGCCCAGCATCAAGGTCTTTTTCAATGGGTCAGTTCTTCACATCAGGTGGTCAAAGTATTGGAGTTTCAGCTTCAGCATCAATCCTAATGAGTATTCAGGGCTGATTTCCTTTAGGATTGACTGGTTGGATCTCCTTACAGTCCAAGGGGCTCTCAAGAGTCTTATCCATCACCACAGTTCAAAAGCATCAATTCTTTGATGCTCAGCCTTTTTTATTGTCCAACTCTCACATCCATACATGACTACTGGAAAAACTATAGCCTTGACTAGATGGACCTTTGTTGGCAAAGTAATGTCTCTGCTTTTTATTAGCTATCTATGTGGGTCATAGCTTTTCTTCCAAGGAGCAAGCATCTTTTAATTTCATGACTACATTTACCTTCTGCAGTGACTTTGGAGCCAAAAAAAAAATAAAGTCTTTCACTATTTCCGTTGCTTCCCCATCTATTTGCCATGAAGTGATAGGGCTGGATGCCATGATCTTAGATTTCTGAATGTTGAGTTTTAAGTCAACATTTTCACTCTCCTCTTTCACTTTCATCAAGAGGCTGTTTAGTTCTTCTTCGCTTTCTGCCATAAAGGTGATGTCATCTGCATATTTGAGGTTATTTATATTTCTCCCAGCAATCTTGACTCTAGTTTATGCTTTATACAGCCTGGCATTTCGCATGATGTACCCTGCATATAAGTTAAATAAGCAGGATGACAATATACATCCTTGACGTACTCCTTCTCCTATTTGGAACCAGTCTGTTGATCCATGTCCGGTTCTAACTGTTGCTTTCTTGACCTGCATGCAGATTTCTCAGGAGGCAGGTCAGGAGGTCTGGTATTCCCATCTCTTGAAGAATTTTCCACAGTTTGTTGTGATCCACACAGTCAAAGGTTTTAGTGTACTCAATAAAGCAGAAATAGATGTTTTTCTGGGAGTCTCTTGCTTTTTCAGTGAGCCAATGGCTGTTGACAATTTGATCAATGATTCTTCTGCCTTTTCAAAATCCATCTTGAACATCTGGAAGTTCTTGGTGCATGTACTGTTGAAGCCTGGCTTGGAGGATTTTGAGCATTACTTTGCTAGTGTGTGAGATGAGTGCAATTGTGTGGTAGTCTGAGCATTCTTTGGCATTGCCTTTCTTTGGGAATGGAATGAAAACTGACCTTTTCTAGTCCTGTTGCCACTGCTGAGTTTTCCAAATGTGCTGGCATATTGAGTGCAGCACTTTCACAGCATCATCTTTTAGGATTTGAAACAGCTCCACTGGAATTCCATCACCTCCACTAGCTTTTGTTCATAGTGAAGCTTTCTAAGGCCCACTTGACTTCACATTCTAGGTGTCTGGTTCTAGGTGAGTGATCATAGCATTGTGGTTATCTGAGTCATGAAGATCTTTTTTTGTATAGTTCTTATGTGTATTCTTGCCACCTCTTAATACCTTCTGCTTCTGTAGATCCATACCATTTCTGTCCTTTATTGAGCCCATCTTTGCATGAAATGTTCCCTTGGTATCTCTGATTTTCTTGAACAGATCTCCAGTCTTTCCCATTCTGTTTTCCTTGATTTCTTTGCACTGATCACTGAGGAAGGCTTTCTTATCTCTCCTTGCTATTCTTTGGAACTCTGCATTCAAATGGGTATATCTTTCCTTTTCTCCTTTGCCTTCTATTCACAGCTAATTGTAAGGCCTCCTCAGACAGCCATTTTGCCTTTTTGCATTTCTTTTTCTTGGATGGTCTTGATCACTCCCTCTGTACAGTGTCACGAACCTCCATCCATAGCTCTTCACACACTCTGCTGCTGCTGCTGCTAAGTCACTTCAGTCGTGTCCGACTCTTCACCACCCCATGGACTGCAGCCTACCAGGCTCCTCCATCCGTGGGGTTTTCCAGGTAAGAGTACTGGAGTGGGGTGCCTTCTCTGCTTCACACACACTATCAGACTTAATCCCTTGAATCTATTTGTCACTTCCACTGTATAATCATAAGGGATTTGATTTATGTCATACCTAAATGGTTTTCCCTACTTCAGTTTAAGTCTGAATTTGGCAATAAGGAGTTCATGATCTGAGCCACAGTCAGCTCCCAGTCTTGTTTTTACTCACTTATAGAGCCTCCTTAAAGCTCTTCCTTTAAAAACTCTTCCTCAAAACTCTCTGCATTAGTTTTAACTATTGTGCTACTCTGCAAAGTGATGATAATATTCATATGTAATACTAGATAAGCTGTAGAATATGACACTGAAATGAGCATGAATCATGAGAATGAATCAGTTTGAACAGTACGTGGCACATAGTAAGGGCCACACAAATATGAAATATCATGATTGAACAGCTAATAACAAAACACTAGATAGAGAGTTTAAGGTTTTTGTAGCTGTCTGAAGTTTACATATGAAAGTTAAAAAGTAATTGCTAAGACTCTTCTGTAAACACCACAACAGTCCAGGAAAATCAACTGGTTTCAGTCATCAGCAACATTTTCTTTATGGGTTAGAATACATTAAAGTTGGTTACAACCTCTTTTAAGCTTTTCCGTTATATAACCTCATCCGTAATAATAACTGTGTTGGTTAAGGGAATCATTATTCAAAGGACTGAATCATCTACATGCAAATGAGTTTAACATAATTTCCTTAAGCATTGTAATCACTAAAGAGAGAAGATTCATTTTCTTTCATAAGTCTATGTGTCTGAAACAATTTAGCAATGTAAACAGGGTCGAAGGGGCGGGTGGCAAGTCAACATTTAAAATCTCTTTCTGGCATCTTTTTACAGTAAAATGCCATCCCCAGGCAATTGTCACCTACCTTAAAAAAAGTATTTCCTATCTGTTTTATCTCAAGAGTCTATATATTACACAGGAAAGTCAGTTCTCCCTTTTGAAAAAAAATGTTTTACTTAGACTTTGTCCTGAAACTGACAATTATGTCAAAAACCTGCTATTTGGAACATCTTTGATTAATGCTAGGCTTTCAGCATGCTTTCTTACTGTGTGACTTCCTCAGTCTTCTCAGTGTCTTCCAACTTGCTTGTTTGTGCATCTCCAAGACATAAGCGTTTGAGCACTGACACCCTAGAAAGCTAAAACAACCGTTATACATGTCTTACTGTTTAGCATAATGAACACTGTAAATGTGAGACAAAAGATAAAAAGGACACAAGGAAATAACTAAATATAGCATTTCTTTTGTGCCTTGAGTACTGCAGGTATTGGATACATTTACTTTGAGTATCTGATATTTTAATAAGTCTTTTGAGACATTTGAAGCTAGTAAACATGACTTCTCTTCATAAGACACAAAAATCATAAATTTTTTCAGTGTGAAAAACCTTTTATTCATGAATTACATATTCACAATTTTGATCTAGGCTTTATTTAGATTTGTTCCCCCACCCAGGAAGTTGGTTATCTCTCTCTGACTCTGGCAGAAAACCCACAACTTGCTCCTTTTGTAAGAACACATGAGGAATAAATGTTGAAGAGGGATGTTAAGTACATTTTAGTAACTCACTGAGAAACCTTCCCTTAATATGATTAGCGAGATTGAAAGTGGGTTTGGAGAGAAAAGGGGTATTGTGTGAGAATTTTTGTGTTGTGAACAAATGATTTCCGAAGCTGCGCCTTTTGTTTGTTTTCTGGCATCCTTAGAGCTTAACTTCAGTTTCATATAGTCCAGCATAGCTTTTCGCAGTCACAGTTATCAGACTCCCAACATCAAACCTGGGAAATCATAGTATGTTTTAATAGAATTTCCAAACTATTTATAAAAACACTGTTTATAGAGCTGTTGGAACCTTACTCATTCCTAAGCTATACAGAATGGTGTGTACTTCAGAGCTGCTTGCTTGTATAGGCTAAGGTAAGTGTTCTGAGCATGTTTAAGGTAGGCTCAGCCAAGCAGAGAATGAGATGGTAAGAATCCATTGGCCTCATGAACAGGGGAAAGGGTGTGTGTGTGTATGTCTATCTGACTGTCTGTAAGTGGGAAATCACTTCAGTTGTGTCTGACTCTATGTAACCTCATGGACTGTAACCCTCCAGGCTCCTCTGTTCATAGCATTATCCTGGCAAGAATACCAGAGTGGGTTGCCATGCCCTCCTCCAGTGGATCTTCCCAACCCAGGAATTGAACCCATGTTTCTTATGTCTCCTGCATTGGCAGGCAGATTCTTTACCATTAGAATCATGTAGAAAAGACATTCTAGGTTATTATGAAAGTGAGTAACAACTGCTGGTGGCATATTAGAAGGTACAAGTTGATGGATCTAGGTTTTAAGAGGTAATGTTTGTCCTTTGAATTTTAGTGCCAGTGTTCCCACTTGGTGGCAATCAGGACACAGGGCCATGCTCTCTGCTAGTGCTCAAGATGCCCATTAGCAATACACAGAAGCAGGTGCATTTAAACGTAATATCCTTAGTACTTTGTACAAACTAGCAATCCTTTTTTATTGGAAGGAAATGTTTCCTCTCCTGTAATTATTCCATCTGAATATCCAGTCCTGACATTTAAAGTGAAGCATGTTCAAATTTCCCTTGAAATTTAAAATTTGTGCTAAATTAGGTTGTTTGGTGGGAAGTGAGCCTTGCATTTGTTAAGGAGAGATTTGGTTATAAAAGTTTGATTGACTTAAGGCTCTGAAAGCGGGTGAATGAAGCCAGTGGCAAGAAAATGAGAAAAAGAAGTTGGTGGGCAGGTGATTCATTGCCATTTCCTGTAGTTCCTCATCTGATGACAAAGAGCTATATAGATCGTTGGTCAAGAAACGAACTGTTTCTTTTAGGGTTCTGCAGTAACAGTGAAGCAAAATGTTAAGCAGTTACTAAACACGGTATCTGTATTTGTCTTCATGGAGAGACTAGTGCTAGCTTCTCTTTCTGTTGTCAACAGTAGCTGCTCAATCGAAGAATGTTGACTGGAATTTGGAAAGACTTTAAAAATAAGATAGATTGGTCTAAGTATTCCTTTCTTCTGCTTCTGGATCCTTTTCTTCTCTCTTGCCTTGATGCTTATTTATCAGACTCAAGTTATATGCCAGGAATTGTATAAGGTGCTAAAAATGCAGTTCCAAAGAACAACAACAAAAAAAATTGGTCTTTCATGGAGTGTATATTTTAATGGACAAAATGGAATCAAAGCAAATGTATTAAATAATTACAGATTGTGACAAGTGACATGAAGGACCCAATCAAGTAGCTAAGTTAGGAGATAACAGTAGAGGTAGGGAGGATACGGTACTGCAGTCAGCAGAGCATCTCTGAGATAGTTACCTGAGGGATGGGCTGGAGCTGGCAGCTGTTGAAGATATGAGGGGAAGGGATCTGGGAAGAGGGAATAGCAGTGGCTGAAGTGGTGACATCACCTTTCAGAATCTGGAAGAGAGGTAGTATAAACTGTCCCTGGCATTTGATGGTTCCACTTAGGATCTTTGACTTTATGATGATGAGAATGTCGTACTTATTTGCAAGCGTACTTCACATTTTGAATTTTGATCTTTTCCCAGGCCAGTGAAACGATATACCAAATTTTCTCTTGGTGCTGGGCAGTGGCAGTCAGTAGTAGCGCCCAGGCATGTGATCATGAAGGTGACAAGTGATACATTTACAACCATTCTGTACCCATACAGCTATTTCCTTTTTCATTTCTAGTGCAATATTCAGTAATTTACACAACTCAACACTTTATTATTAAATAGGCTTCATTTTGGCCAGTTTTGCCCAACTGTAGGCTAATGTGTTTTGAGCATGTTTAAGGTAGGTTCAGCCAAGTAGAGGATGAGATGGTTGAATGGCATCACTGACTCAATGGACATTAATTTAGGTAAACTCCAGGAGATTATGAAGGAAAGAGGAGTCTGGCATGCTGCAGTCCAGGGGTTGCAGAGTCAGACTTGGCTTAGCAACTAAACAACAGCATCAGTTAAACTATGATGTTGGTGTGTGTATGCTAAGTCATTTCAGTCATGTCTGATTCTTTGTGACCCTATAGACTTCAGCCTGCCAGGCCCCTCTGTCCATGGGATTCTCCAGGCAAGAGTACTGGAGTGGGTTGCCATTTCCTTCTCCTTAGGGGATCTTCCTAACCCAGGAATAGAATCCTCATCTCCTGTGTCTCCTGCATTGCAAGTGGATTCTTTACCACTGAGCTTCCTGGGAAGCATGATATTTGGTAGGTTAGGTGTATTCAGTGCAGTTTCAACTTATGATATATTCAACTTAAGGTTTGGCAAGGTGTAACCCCATCATAAGTCAAGGAAGATTTGTTTGTGGAAAAGCAGACTGTGTCATTTCTTTCCTTTTGGTTGTCCCTAAAACAAACCTCGAAGACAGTGGTTTAAGCCCTTCTCACGGACCCACTTTTGTTCCTGTACTGGGTGGGTTTCCGACTAGGGTATCAAGATATTGCTGTCTACCCTTGTTACCAAGCCAGCCCAGTGCCTACATCCACCTATACTTGCTGCTGCTGCTGCTAAGTCGCTTCAGTCGTGTCTGACTCTGTGTGACCCACAGACGGCAGCCCACCAGACTCCCCCGTCCCTGGGATTCTCCAGGCAAGAACACTGGAGTGGGTTGCCATTTCCTTCTCCAATGCATGAGAGTGAAAAGTGAAAGTGAAGTCGCTCAGTCAAAGTCCATGGGATTTTCCAGGCAAGAGTACTGAAGTGGGTTGCTATTGCTTTCTCCACCATATACTTGGGTAAGCACTTATTCATTCAACAGTGTATTGCTGGGACTTATCAAGGCCAGATACTGTTTTAGGCACTAGGAAAACAGCAGAAGATGGACACAGCCTGGGGAGAGTTGGAGGGAAAGGTGGAAAAGGCAGATGATAGAGAAAAAAAGTGAGTGTCAATGGAAAGCGCCAGGTAGAGATTTGAACAGTGAAGTGTGATAGAGGACTGGTCGGGAGGGTCAGATGGGTTCTCCATGAAGAGATGACACACAGGAGATGTAGAGATGAGCATTTCACACTGTGCATGATACCTCAGTGTGACTCCAAATGACATCTCAAAGTGAGAAGAGCCTGCCAGAATTAACTGGCCCTTGATTAGTTTGGAGGACCTCTTGAGTTGTTCTGACTGTAGGTAATGTTCTTATATGCTATTCATTGTGAGGCAGGGAACATAGAGAGCCTCAGAAATTCAAGACTTCTAATAATGACAGTGATATCATTCGTTGAGTGTGTATTATATGGCAGGTATTAGGCTGAGTGCTTTTATATGCGTTACTTTCCTAAATGCTCACAGCCCTACAAAGTGGATTTTATCTTTGTCTACATTTACAACGGAGAAAATGCGCTCAGAGCAGGGGAGTGACCTGAGGTCATAGAACTTGTGAGCGTAAAATACAAGATGCATGTCCTGCAGTCCGGCCTCAACCCCCAGCTAATGGACAGCTGGACGATGTACAGCTTTCCTAGGGAGTGTTTCCATTGTGTTCAGTATTGATGAATAGTTTGCTCTAGGAGGATGAATACAGAACTAGCTCCCCACATACATTTTTGTCTGAGGCTTCAAAATACAGCCTTGCCTCTAGGTTGAAAAGGTAAAGAATCTGTACTTTTGGTGTTTCCTAGTGTGGTCCTTATGGCACTTGCTCTTGAATTCCATTGGGGTGTGTGAAGAAAGTATTACAAAGACAATTCCTATTCCGGAAGAGAGGTAAATATGTCAAAATATATGTTCAATAAAATTCCAGATCTACTAGATCCTGTGTGGAGTGATAGAACTCATTTTTATTTGTTGAATCTGTAAGAAAACAAGGGGATTGTCTTTCCTTCCCTCTCTTCTTTCCTTCTTATTTGCTTATTCAACATGGCCAAATTCAGAGTCACAGATGGTCATTATATTGAGAAATTCTTTACAAACAAATCATATTTGTTCCCTTCAGAGTTTTCTAGAGGCAGTGGGTCAGACTTGGGGAGCTGCTGAATTGCTGACAAGTGTCCATGACTCTCACATGGTGTTGGGTTGACGTGTGATGGTTGAGAAGCATGATGTGGGCCTTTTCCTCTAGTGAGAGCTGCTTCAGCTGTACTTTCTTCTCTGGCAGTGCTCCTCCCAAGGCTAAAGAGTGCTGTATTCAGAATCGGGTGGCCCTCTGAGTACCACCTTCTGCATCCACTCTTCACTGTCACCTTTTGTTGAAATGGAGTGTTACATTCCACAGTAGCTTGTCCTCGAGAATTGGCCAACACGCTGTCAGCAAATGAAAGCACAGGATGCTTTATTTGTGCTTTGGAAAAAATGTCTGTTATTGCTGTGGGTCTTATTGTCATCCTAAAATATATCTTCCTACATCTCCCACAGATAGGCCACATCCTTTCTTTCCATAAATAGCAAACAGAGCGAGGAACTCTCAGCTTGACAGAAGCCTACAAAGCGAGCTTGGTCTCTCACTCACCCCATGTTTGAATTCCTTCTTCTGTATTCCCAGCAAATGGTGATGTGAGTTCTCCTTGAATATTTTTAATTAGAATAGATAATTCCTGTGACCTTTTTCCAAACAAAGGAGTCTCCACTTATCCATTCACTTGTGTATTCATCCATCCTCCATGCAAGTCATTCATTGACCAGACAGTTGGAGGGTTTTTAATCAGTTAGATACAAAGCACTTTCCTACATGCCAGGAATTTTGTGAGGTACAGATGCAAAGACAAAAACTCCTTGAAAAGATCCACACCCCATTTTCAGTAAACTCATAGTTCAAAAAAAAAAAATGTAGGCAGTCAGTGACACTGCAGAGTGACATTTGCCACGATGAAAATATGCATAGCGTTAATTAGGACCATTTGTCTGCCAGAGCAGTGGTCAGAAAACAAGTACATTCTTTGCTTTTAGATAGAATCCAAGATCAGTGGCTCATCACACATGGTTTTGTGTATTTAGGGTGTTTAAAAACTCTTTCATTAATGTACCTTTGTCAGCCTAGTCTATCTCCTGTCACCTTTACAAATGTTCTATAGTTTTTTTCTATTTAAAAGTCCTTACTTTTATAGAGCTTATTTGCCTCTTTTTGATTTCGATTTAGTGCTCTTAAAATTTTATTCTTTAGACCTAGATAGCATGGAAGATAAGGTCTAAAATGAGTCTATTTTTATTTCAAGGTTCTGAATACACTGAATTTAAATGAATGTCAGGGGAAAAAATCAAGTACTAAAATTTTTTGTCAAGTTATTTATTACTCACTTTTACTCTGTGGGCAAAGTGTAGCACCTCAGAAGCTCACATATGCAGTAGCATCTGGTCATTCCTGATGAGAAGTTCTTATTGAGGAAAAACCATTATTCAGACCCTTATTCAGGAAAACCTCTCACTGATGAGGTTCCCTATTCCATTTTTGCTCAAACGTTCTCCATATCTTTCAATGAAAGCTAGAGCTTCACAAAGTCTAGTCACAGAGTCCATGCTAGTTCAGAGTCCCTCTGATTTTGCCTGTATAAGTTAGGGACTCAGCGATTTGAAAGAGACTGTTCTAGGCTGCCCCTCAGCCATTATCTCAGGTTTTGTTTTAACCTGCCTGGTCTGCACTCTTGCCTTTCTTCCTCTGTGGGGCTTTTCCTCAGGCCATCAACTATCCCCCAACATCCAGATTCCAAAAGCCCCTCCCCTCCTTTTCCTGAAGTGTACACATTCCCTAACTTCTAAGTCCACCTCTGAAAAATTTAAGACCAAATAAGAATAGGACTGAAGAATAGGAACATAAAATTTGCAAAAATAAATGTTTCTGTAAAACTATTCCTTTCACAGTTTTCTGCCCCCTTTTAAAATACATTGCTGCTGCTGCTTTTTAAAAAATTATTTCTTTTTAATTGGTGTGTTTCCCTAGTGGTTCAGACAGTAAAGAAATCTGCCTGCAATGCCAGAGAACTGGGTTCGATCCCTGGGTCAGGAAGAGCCCCTGGAGAAGGGAATGGCAACCTACTCCAGTATTCTTGCCTGGAGAATCCCATGGATAGAGAAGCCTGATGGTCTGCAGTCCATGAGACTGCAAAGAGTCAGAAACAACTGAGTCACTCTTTCTTCTTTTCTATTTTTAATTGGAGAATAACTGCTTTACAGTATTGTGTTTGTTAGTTTCTGCCACACATCTGCCCAAACATATGTATGCCTATGGCTGATTCATGTTGATGTGTGCCCTTTATTTTTTGAGTAGCTTCACAAGCCATGCCTTCCAGATCTGAATGTTTTGTGATGTTAGGTGAATTATTCTCTCCAAGCTTTGGTTTTCTTCATCTACAAAGGTGAGATAGTAATACCCGCTTTTGGGGGCTGTTGAGCATGAAACAAGCCCATGTTGTTTAAATACTTAGCACAGTACTTCCCTTCTTAGGCACCTTACCCCTTGAGGTCTATTAATTATACAATAATTTAAAAAAGAGAAGATAACATCTCAGAGATATAGTATTAATACATATACTATTCTGGGTGAATTTAAAATACTTGCTTCATTGTGAACAAATTTGGAGATGAAGTGACAGTTAAGAAGTGAATTTATTTAGAGAGAAAACACACTCCATAGAAAAGAGTGTGGGCTACTCAGAAGATGAGAGAAACCTGAAATATGACGTCATTAGTTTTTCTGGGCTTGGTAATTTCCTAGGCTAATGAGAGGGATTATTCCATTTATTTTAGAGAAGAGGCAGAGATTTCCAGAATTTGGGCCGCCACTGACTTTTTGACTTTTTATATTTGGTCTCAGAACTGTCATGGTGCACGCTGGTGTGCCAGTTAGATGCTAATGTATTAACAACGAGCACACAGTGAGCCTCAAGGTCTACTGAAGTCACATATTCCACCGTATTGGACCTATTTGGTTCTAATCAGTTTATGTCCATGTCCTTGGGCTATGATACTCTTTTAAAGGTTGTGCCCTGCCCCCTTCCCTTCTGTTTCCATATTACTTAATAGCACTTATTATTATATGAACAAGGTTCGGTTCAGTTTAGTTCAGTTGCTCAGTTGTGTCCGACTCTTTGCGACCCCATGAATCGCAGCACGCCAGGCCTCCCTGTCCATCACCAACTCCTGGAGTTCACTCAGACTCATGTCCATTGAGTCCATGATGCCATCCAGCCATCTCATCCTCGGTTGTCCCTTTCTCCTACTGCCCCCAATCCCTCCCAGCATCAGTCTTTTCCAATGAGTCAACTCTTCGCATGAGGTAGCCAAAGTACTGGAGTTTCAGCTTTAGCATCATTCCTTCCAAAGAAATCCCAGGGCTGATCTCCTTTAGAATGGACTGGTTGGATCTCCTTGCAGTCCAAGGGACTCTCAAGAGTCTTCTCCAATACCACAGTTCAAAAGCATCAATTCTTCAGCGCTCAGCTTTCTTCACAGTCCAACTCTCACATCCATACATGACTACCATAGCCTTGACTAGACAGACCTTTGTTACTTAATTATAAAAGTAGTAGGTACACTTTCTGCTTACTAAAGGTTAGCATATTAGTAGATTCAAATGTTTGTCAATGGGAATCAGGAGAAAGTAAAGAAAATGAAAGTCACTCAATCGTGTCTGACTCTCTGCGACCCCATAGACTGTACACAGTCCATGAAATCTCCAGGCCAGAATACTGGAGTGGGTAGCCCTTCCCTTCTCCAGGGGATCTTCCCAACCCAAGTCACCTGCATTGCAGGCAGATTCTTTACCAGCTGAGCTGCAAGGGAAGCCCATTGACACTGGAGTGGTTAGCCTATCCCTTCTCCAGCAGATCTTCCTGACCCAGGAATTGAACCGGGGTCTCCTGCATTGCAGGAGGATTCTTTACCAACTGAGCTATCAGGGAAGCCCAATCAAGAGAGATCCTTTTCAGTTAGTGTGCAAACATGTAGAAAAGGCTTCTTCCATGTTTGATGTATACTTTTATATGTCATGGAATATGGATCTGTAGTAAATGAGGTGGCAATATCTGAGATCTCTATGAGCAACTGCTAGTGTTTGTTTTACATGAACCAACAGAAAAATATTGAGCCAAATTTGGGCCAAGGCAGTTTAGCTTACTTATAGTCTTTAAACTTGAATGATAATGTTTTTTGAAATAGTCAATAACAGTGGGCTACCTGAAACTCACCTAAAAATGTGTAGAAATTGTAGATACAAATGAGCTTATATTTTACTTCTGTTCAGGGAGCTTTCACAAACCCATATATTTTGCTACTTCTTAACTCTGCATGTTACACAAGAATCTGATGCTGTAATACCGTTTTTAGCACCAGAACCATTAGATTAGGCCAGAAGCCCTTTCAAATTCAAGGATAGTGACCTATTTATAATTATGTATTTTCTTGAATGGATTTGAGATTGATGTTTTAAATCCTCATTATCATTTTTTTAATTGAAAATAATAATTACTGTTTTTGCTTGAGGTACTATTTACCTTTCATTGCCTTAATATTTAGCTTCTGAAACGTACTGCAATTAAATATATCCGTGCTGGAAAAAAATAGTTGGCTTCTCTATATTGACCCAATTATGACCGCACTTTTATTCTTTTCCTTTATTTTGATATACTAAGTGAATTTCTTTTTGAATAATGTCTTTGAAGAGTGATTGGCTAACTTATTTGCCAAAAAAAACTTTAGTCAAAAGAAGAGAGCAGGGTTTCTCTAAAGTGAAATAAAGGAATGTCTTTTAGAAGAAAGCTTGAAAACTAAGAATTTTAAAAATACTATAATATGCAATAATGCTTAAAAAAAATCAAACATATTCCTGAAAGAATACAGTTTAACAATTTAATATCAGAAAACTTCCCACATAAAGAAGGAGTTATCTTTGGGAAAGGAAGAAGTGGGAAACCACAAGTTAAAAAGAATTTATCTTTGGTTTTGCCACTTCTGGCTTACTTTGGTCTTTGGCTAACTCATTTAAAGAGTAAGAGATTAAAACTGTGGAGTCATGTTTAACTTGTACGTGTTGACAGCACCCCCAGAGGTGCACCATATTGCAGAGCTCAAGATGATGGAGACAAACACAGCTGGGTTTGGATTCTAGCATGTATATTTACTGGCAATCTAGGAGGTTGCCCAGGAGAATAATTACAAGAGCTACTACAAGATTAGGATAGACTTTTATAAATCCATATAGTAAGATGGAAATTCCATGGACAGAGGACCCTGGCAGGCTACAGTCCATGGGGGTCACAGAGAGTTGGGCCTGACTGAGTGACTTAACACATCCAAGATCTTAATATAAACTTTCTTTTTAATCTTTCCTTCCTTTTTTTCTTAGGAATTGACAGAAAATGGCATTTTGTTGAAGCAACTTTAAGTCAAAGATAGAAAAATGGCCAAGGAAGAAATGTGACTAAAAGACACCAAAAATGTTCAACTTCAGTATGTTTTTAAGATGAAATAAAAGTAACTAGTTGCTTTGTAATTTTTGAATTAACTCTGAATAACAATAGATACCAATAATGGAGATACAGGCATTCATGCATTGATAGTAAAAGTGTGAATTGGGAAAACCAAAGTAATTAGGCTGTATGAAATATCTCAAAATTCCATACCTTTTGATTTAGTAATTCTGCTTGTTTGCTCTCTGATTATTGCATTTTCTCACAGCAATTTATAAACCAAGATTTCTGTTAGACTGGTTCTATCAATAGAAAAATATTATGTGGCAAAACATGTTATTCAACACAATGATTTCAGAGAATGCTTCATAACATGAGAAAGGTCTCTCAAAAACATATCTTTTTTTTTTTAAGCAAGATGGTTGTACAGCATCTGATTTAAATTATACCAATAAGAGAATATATGAATTATCAAAGACAGTAAGTTAGGACTCAGATGGCAACGCTCACTGTCTTTGATGACAGGCATTTTGGTAAGGTTTCTTATTTTCACTCTTTTGTGTTCACTAAATCTTTTTCAGTGTGAATGAAATAATTATTATATATTAAAATAAGGAACAAATGAGTCGATCTGTTAAGTTGAAGAAAGCCAGTCACCAAGCTGAGTTCAGCAGGGGCTGGGACTCTTAGTATACAGCCAGGCTCAGCGGATGGACATTTTTCACGTGGGGTTTGCTTGGCTTCAACGTGATTCCTCTGGGTTTCCAAGCAAAGCCAAGTTCAGCTATGCTTACAAACTGGTGGACCTAATGATTAGGATCTTGGGTTTTCAGACTTCTCTGATTCTTGAAGATGTGTAGTTTCTTAAAATTGGTGGAGTCACAGAATGGCTTAGGTCACATGTTTATTTTGCAATCTCGATACATCGGGAAAGAGTACCATCTATAATCAGGGTGATTTTATAAGAGAAAGAGCTCTATCCCCAGGTGTAGGTAGTGCATTGTGATTTGAGACTAGAAGACAGTATTTCAATTGGATAAATATTGCCTTATGGAAACCTCATTGCATTTTTCTTTTAGTTTTATTCTAGATGTGTAAAGGCATCACCACAGACCAGCATCCTTTGGAGAATTCCCACATAAGGAACCACTGCCTTCCCCATAGCCTCCTCACTCCTTTCCAACAACAGTCACTCTCCTGTAGGAATGAGGGCACTGAGGCCCAGGTGGCTTGGACTTGTCTGACAAGGTTTTGTTGCACCATCTTTAAGTCGTCCTCTGTGTGTTCATGTTGTCCAGAATATAAAGAAAATTAAATAATGAAATACAGAATTAACTTAGGACTGACCTAAGCTTTAAAATAGTAAGCTTGTTGAAATTGTAGAAAACCTTTTTTAATCTTCTAGATTTAGCCAGGTGGGGACCAGGACCCCACGCCTAAAGAGGAGAGGTATGTACTTCTTAAGAGGGGGATGGTGATGGATGAAAAGATCCCAACCAATGGTGGTATTTCACACATGGAGAGCTGTGTTCAGAGAACACAGTGAGTTTCTAGACAAATACACAGGTTTCTATGCAACTCATGTCCCCTTCTTAGGCCTTGGGAGAAGCTTTTACCTTTCCACTCTCAGCAAGTATTTTTATGTTCTCCCATCCTAATTGCTCTGAAGTCTTGTTCCTTGTTTGAACCCCTAGAAAATTCCTTGGTGTCTACTTGAAGTTTGAGTGACTTGGAGTTAAATTTGTAGACCATCCATCTCTCTTTGCTGGGCCAAGGTTTACTGACGAAGAAGATTCTGTAAAAGGAGAAGGGCCAGAAATAGACTGGACATAGAGTACATCTAGTGACTCAGGAAGCGCTGGGGCATCTGTGCTGCGACTGGTGATTTGTATTAAACATGCTCTAAGTACTTTAGGTCAGAATAAACAGTGGTTAAGAAAGAGGTTGGCAGGAGGACAGTAACTATCAGGGAACAAAGAGGAGTAAGAATCAAGAGCTGCAAAATTCTTGTTTAACGGTTGAAATTTAGTTTAATTTGACATTGAAAAGAGAGGGACTTAGAATAAATCTCAGATAGAATGCTCTAGCATGATAAAGTAATGTTAAAAGATAACCTGAAGCATGTTGAAAATTTTAAGAATGTATTTGAGCAAAAATAACTTGTTGTCTGGAAGTATCTAATTTATCCAGAAGGAGCTCTGAGGGGCTGTACACATGGAAGACTTTTATAGGCAGAAGGGAGTAAGAATGAGCAGATTATGTTACACAAAAAGTAGATTGGTTATTACAGGGTTACTTTGCTTTAGGGAAATAGCACGAGTCACTATCAGGCAGATGACGTCACTAATACTTACAGGTGATTCCCCATTGTTGTTTAGTCACTAAGTTGTGTCCTACTCTTTATGATCCCGTGGGCTGCAGCATGCCAGGCATCCCTGTCCTTCATGGTCTCCTGGAATTTGCTCAAACTCATGTCCATTGAGTCAGTGATGATGCTATCTAACCATCTCATCCTCTGCCACCCCCTTCTCCTTTTGCCTTCAATCTTTCCCAACATCAGGGTCTTTTTCAATGAGTTGGTTCTTCGCATCAAGTGGCCAAAGTATTCAGGTTCATCATCAATTCATCCAGTGAATATTCAAGCTTGATTTCCTAGAGGATTGACTGGTTCGATCTCCTTGCTGTCCAAGGGACTCTGAAGAGTCTTCTCCAGCACTGCAATTTGAAATAATAAATTCTTTGGTGCTCAGCCTTCTTCATGGACCAATTTTCACATCTATACATGACTACTGAAAAAACCATAGCTTTGGCTGTCTGGACCTTTGGTGGCCAAGTGATATTTTTAATATGCTGTCTAAGTTCATCATAGCTCTTCTTTCAAGGAGAAAGTGTCTTTTAATTTTGTAGCTGCAGTCTCTGTCTCCAGTGATTTTGGAGCCCAAGAAAATAAAATCTGTCACTGTTTCTACTGTTTTCCCCATCCATTTGCCATGAAGTGATGGGACCAGATGCTATCATCTTAGATTTTTTACTATTGAGTTCTAAGCCTTCTTTTTCACTCTGATAAAGAGGCTCTTTTAGTTCTTCTTTGTATTCTACCACTGCAGTGATATTATCTACGTATCTGAGGTTGTTGCTATTTCTCCCAGCAATCTTGATTCCAGCTTGTGATTCATCCATTCTGGCATTTCACATGACGTATTCCACATATAAGTTAAATAAGCAGGGTGATAATATACAGCCTCAATGTACTCCTTCTCCAATGTTGAACCAGTCCATTGTTCTATGTTCCATTCTAACTGTTGCTTCTTGGCTTGCATACAGGTTTCTCAGGAGTCAGGTAAGGTGGTCTGGTATTCCCATCTTTTTAAGAATTTCCACAGGTTGTTGTGATCCACATAAAGACTTTGGTGTGGTCAATGAAGCAGATGTTTTCCTGGAATTCCCTTGCTTTTTCTATGATCCAGTGGATGTTGGCAATTTCATCTCTGGTTTCTCTGCCTTTTCAAAATAAAGCTTGTATGTCTGGAAGTTCTCAGTTCATGTACTTTTGAAGCCTAGCTTGAAGAATTTTGAGCATTACCTTGCTAGCATGTGAAATGAGTGCAGTTGTACAGTACTTTGAACATTCTTTGGCATTGCCTTTCTTTGGGATTGGAATCAAACTCTAAATTGACTGATTTAAATTTAAAATGTTTTAAAATTCCATTTCTGGGAAAGCTGAAGATATAATAAATTTTTGGCTTAGTGACATGGGGCTTAATACAAGCAACTCCATTTTGGGCCTGTTGTCTTTTGTTGGGCTTCCCTGGTGGCTCAGAGGTTAAAGCATCTGCCTCCAATGCGGGAGACCTGGGTTCGATCCCTGGGTCGGGAAGATCCCCTGGAGAAGGAAATGGCAATCCACTCCAGTATTCTTGCCTGGAGAATCCCATGGACGTAAAAGCCTAGTAGGTTACAGTCCACGGGGTCGCAAAGAGTTGGACACGACTGAGCGATTTCACCTTCACCTTCATGTGGTGGGTTGAATTACTGATCTTTTGTTTGCTGTTTTCTTCTGTTTCTTTTGTTTCTATTAATAATAACCATCTACCCTCGTTAGGAAGTACCTTGTGTATTCCCTTTTTGTTACTGAAGCCTGTGATCAATTCTAGGATGACCCCATATGATAGACCTTGGCACTGTATTAATCATCTAATGAGAATGGTAACAGTGTTGGTCTTAATGGAGCTTCTTTTTAATTTGCTGATTTTGATTTAGTCAGTGTGTTTTTGCTGACTTTTAATCCTTTTTGATTCAACTCCAGGCAGTTGAGTGATGCCTATTTGAGACTGGCTGACCACCAACAGATAGGCTGGTCTGCAGCTGGCCTGTTGTATCACTATAATTTTGGGAGTTGCCAATGCTGATTTTGGACATGTACAGCAGTAATCAGCATCTTGCAGCAAAAGCAGTAGCTGGAAGCAAGTTCTTAGTTTCCTGGACCAGGCATCCTAACCACTGGCCCACAAGGGCCGGCAGTTAAAGCTAGGGTCCCTATTTCTTGCCTGCCTAGTCAATAATGAATTCAGGCATGGAGGCAGAATGTAAAGAGGAAAGTAAAAAAGTTTATTGTAAATAAAAGTACATGCGGAAAGGTGCATGGGTGAACAGAGAGTCTCTCCTTTGGGAATTTTAAATCCTTTATAAGGGGGCACTTTCCCAGGTCTTTGTCTTCCCTCAGGCCTATTGCCTTGTTGTCCTCCCCCGCTTAATTTGTCTCAAGGCCCTCCCATGAGGTGTGCATGCACTCCCCAGCAAAGATGGATCTCAAAGTGAAGGCTTCTGAGAGGAGCCAGATTCATTATGACCCGGAATTACCCCCTGATTTTTGACCCCAAGGAGCCTTTCTGCATGTGTAGTGTCTCCCTTGTCCCATAAAGGAGGGGAGCAGAGATCTTGTCGTCCTTCACTCAAACAGATTTTTGGCCATCTTTTTCTTTGCCATGACTGTTACTTTGACTGTTGCCATGACTATTACCTTGAGGTGTTTACAAGAGACAGAGACTGGTTGTTTACCCTGCTTCTGTTGTTACTTCCATTTTGGAGTACCAACAGGAGGCTTACTGTAAATTCCTCAGCTGGAGTCCACCTATCTCTTGTCTCAAGGAGTGCAAACAAGAGACTAGTTGTCAGTAGCCAGCATCTGAGCCACTTCTTTGTGCCCCATGAAATGCAAACAGGAGGCCAGTTGTAAATGTCTAACCTGGAGCCCATATATCTCCTACCTCAAGGCTAGTAAACTAGATCCAAGCTCCCCAGGAGACAGATCATTTTTGCTTTTATATGTATATCAAACAAAAGAGTAGTCCTGCCATTTTATTTCTTTGAACTTTCATTCACATTTTATGATGAAATATACATTAGAAATTTTAAAAGAGCTTCATGCTGTCAATCACTTAAATATCCAGTACTTTTTCAAAGACTTTTGTGAGGCATCCGCTTGAAATCTGTTTTTACTTTTATTTTTTTAATAGCATTTTATTTTATTCTATTATGTGGAGCAAGGATATATTTGGCTCTAAAATTAATTCTACTTGAACAGTTGTCATTTTCTTTCCACTCTGTCTTGGAGAAGCTTTTCCTGCTACTTCTCTTCCTGGTTCCTGTATTCCTCTTTAAATACGTTCCTGTATTCCTCTTTAAATACTCTGCCTACAGTGCCCCTTCTGTGTCAAAGTTTCTTCACCTGGGATCCAGCAACAGAATTCAGGATTTCAGTAAACTTATATCAGAGCATAAATTATGTCTTTATTGTACTAACTTCTGGCTAAGTGAAATTCAGCAAGATCTTCAGTTATGGGTAACAATGAACCACAGAAATCTTGTGCAACTCATCACCAATAGACTCACAGATATAATCATAGTATCATGTTGCAGTTGTTGCCAACATGGTTAAAAATTAGTGTAGCTGTTGGACCACACTGCTACATATTGATAGTCAATATTTTCATAATGATGCTGACTTAAAAAATGCTCATAAGCTAAAAGTGGAGAGTTGTGTTATACTCAGTGGGCATTTTTAGGACTTCAAGCCCGGAGGCAGCATCTCAAGTAACCCTGGGAGAACTGCTCCGAGGAGGCAAGGTGGGGAGGCAGGTTATACAGAAGTTTTGCAACAAAAGCAGGTAGTCTGAATGTTAAAAGATAACTGGTAAGTAAAGGAAAACCAGATATCCCAAGTTGAAGACTTTCACACTTCTCTATGTATGGGAAGATGCAAGAGTCTTGGTTCCCTGAAATCATTCCTTTGGTATACTCCTCAGCTTTCCGGGGCCAGTATCCTGTGTTTTCTCATCTTGAGTTCTCTCAGGGCTCACCATCTCACCATCGGTTGTGACTACAGTCACTGATGACTGTGACATCCTTTGTTTACTGATAATGGTAGGAAATACTTCATTTACAATGAAGGTATATTACTGTATCACAGTTATTGTAATATTTTGATAGCTTTTCCCAATATAATTAGTTCCCTTTATGATCCTATGTATGTTATTTTATTCATTTAAAAGCATTATTCTGAGAAGGGAGTCTATAAGCTTCCTAAAACTGCAAAAAGAGTCCATAATTCAAAAAATGTTAAGAACTTACACTGGTTTCTCTGAAGTTACCTCTTTCTATGGAAGCCATAGTTTGAATGTCCTTTACTTATCTTGAAATGTCTATAACTCAACAAGCTTGTATTTTCTTCCCAAATTCTATGATCTAATGTATTTTCATATTGTATGTGAAGTAAAAAGCGTTTTTAGTGTCAGTTAGAAAAATGAATCAGACATTAAATTAACATTTACTGTAATGAAATCAGACCTGTATAATTATCACAGCCCAATTACACTCATCTGAAACTTTGCTCTGTTTCCCTTTTCAGCATCAAATAATCAAAACTCTTGTACTGCTCTGAATGACAAAATGTTCTTTTTCCAACTGCTAAATACAGGCATTGACTTTTATCATAAAAAAACTTTTATACCAATTTAATTGATTAAAATATTTATTAAGTGCTTACAATATACTAGACACTGTGCAAATAATGTTCACTTTTGTTGGTACATTAATGTTTCATATAACACACAAAGTACTAAATGCAACTTACCTAAATCACCATAGAATATTTTAAGGTTAGAAAGCATTGTTAGAAAACAGGTAGGAAAAAAATAAAGCACAAAACATATACTTTTGCATGTTTATTCGTCTGAATTCAGTTCCAGAATTAATGAAATTCTGAGTTTCTGTTGGCTTTTGGTAGCTCTGTAGCTAATAGAGAGGCAGCCCCATTTGCAGTGACTGGCTAATTGGAGCAGCTCTCTGTCACTTCTACTGTGAAAGATGATGTCAAATCTTGGAAACGTGCCTGAACTCTGATGTCAGGTGGATCTAAGTCTGCATCCTGGCTCTACTGTTGATACTACTTAGGTCTGAGAACAGTTAAAATTAAGTCTGAGCTTCTGACTACCTGTCTTGAAAATGAGAATTATAAAATACAACTTGTAAAGTAGATATGGAAGTCAAAAGAGTTATATGGAAAATGCCTGCCACAGTTGTCTGGTACATATTGGTTGCTTAATAAATTTTAATTGTTATTTGTTGTCAAATTTCTGTTCAGATATATCCCTTTTCCAGCAGTGAGTTCAAGAATTATGTCAAATCCTAAACTCAGTTTAACACTTACCATGACCCAGAGGACATAACATAGGGAAATACAATTTAGAAATTATATGCATATGATTTTATATAGGCATATATATATATATAGACACACACCTATAGATATATAATTAGCCCTGTGTATCTACAGGTTCTGCATCTGAGGAGTCAACCAAATGCTGATTGAAAATAGTTTTTAAAAATTCCAAAAAACAAAATGTGAATTTGCCATATAAAAGTAACTATTTACAGAGCATTTACATCATATTTACAGCTATTTATATAACATTTACATTATTTTAGATAGTACAAATAATCTAGAAATGATTTAAAGGAGGATTTGTGTACGTTATTTGCAAATACTTGTTATCACTGTTCAGTTGCTAAGTTGCATCTGACTCTTTGTGACCCCATGAACTGTAGTACACCAGGCTTCCCTATTCCTCACCATCTCCTGGAGTTTGCTGAAACTCATGTCCATTGAGTTATTGATGTCATCCAATCATATCATCCTCTATCCTCCCCTTCTCTTGCTCTCGATATTTCCCAGCATCAGAGTCTTTCCCAGTGAATCGGTTCTTTGCATCAGGTGGCTAAAGCATTGGAGCTTTAGCTTCAACATCAGTCCTTCCAATGAATATTCAGTGTTGATTTCCTTTAGGGTTGACTGGTTTGATCTCCTTGCACTGTACCATTTTATATAAGGAACTTGCACATTCTTGGATTTTGTTGTTTGTAGTATTCCTGGAAGCAGTTCCCCAGGTTTAACAATGGATTACTATACATTGAAGTGAAGTGAAGTCGCTCAGTCGTGTCTGACTCTTTTCGACCCCATGGACTGTAGCCTCTCAGGCTCCTCCATCCATGGGATTTTCCAGGCAAGAGTACTGGAGTGGATTGCCATTTCCTTCTCCAGAGGATCTTCCCGACCCAGGAATCGAACCCCGGTCTCCTGCATTGCAGGCAGACGCTTTACCGTCTGAGCCACCAGGGAAAGCTACTATACATTAGAAATTCTATAGATAGATAGATAGATAGATAAGTCTAAGTCCTACATATATATGTGTGTGTGTATATATATATATGAATCATATTGACAGTACCAAATGCAGTAAAAACAGTTGCTAAATGTCATGGTACATATTTATATCAGTTATAGTGTTGAAAGTGTTTGTTGCTCAGTTGTGTCCAGCTCTTTGCAACCCCATGGACTGTAAGCCCTTCAGGCACCTCTGTCAANTATATATATATGAATCATATTGACAGTACCAAATGCAGTAAAAACAGTTGCTAAATGTCATGGTACATATTTATATCAGTTATAGTGTTGAAAGTGTTTGTTGCTCAGTTGTGTCCAGCTCTTTGCAACCCCATGGACTGTAAGCCCTTCAGGCACCTCTGTCAAGTGGGTTGCAGTTCCCTTCTCCAGGAGATCTTCCCAACCCAGGGATAGAACCTGGGTCTCATGCATGGCAGGCATATTCTTTATTGTCTGAGCCAGCAGGGAAGCTTTGTTTATCAATTACAATCCCAGCACTAAAACAGAAGAGATTTTAATGAAAGGGCAATTTATAAATATGTGGGTAAGGTTAAGGGAACCAACACAGGGAGGTGCAGCACTGAAGGGTTAGCGAACATGGGGAGCTGTTACTACTCCATCAACTGAGGAGAGCAGGAAGCCTTCACTAGAAGCTGGAGAGACCATGACTATCACTGTAGAAGAACCCCTCCTGATGGGAGTTCACTTCCTTATCTAGAGGAGCACAGCCACTCTCCACCACAATATGGGAGGGAGCCCAGAAAATACTTATCCTAATCTCTATCTTCACTAATCCTCAAAACTGATTGGGAGCCACAGAGCTCAGGAACCCAGGTATTGGCAGCCTAGTACACAGGATGGGAAAGCATGGAGAGTGGCTCTGACCAGTCCAACAGAAATTAGTCTGCAAATGTAAGAAGCATTTAGAAATTTAGAGAAGGAGGGAACCATGAGAATTAAGAGAGTCACAGGAAGTTGCTCTGACCATGAAATTGGGTCCTATAAATAATTCCTACCTTAGACACAAATGAATACATACAAATGAAATGTGACCTGGTCATCCAGCTGACAAATGATACGGTCAGGAGGCCCACTGAGGTGATGGTATGGCTCCTTTATGAGGCTGTATCATCAGTCATGGTGAATGTGGTATAGTTCCACAGAAGTTCACATTTTAGCATTGCGAGTCATTGGGCAATGTAGAGAGAGCTTCACAGGCAAATTACCCTGTGTGGACCGAGTGAACCAGTGCATCACGGGGAGATAAAGATTTCAGCCAACCTGATGGTAGGTCTCGGTCCCATCTTTCTCCCTGTCCTTAAGTGGCCAGGCAGTCTATTCAAAGAGGAATGCTCTCTGTTGTCCTGGAGCCTGCTGAATCCTTCACTCATGTTGTTGATGACTCCTATTCATTTGAAACTTTCTATTCATCTGTTTGTGTGTGTATGCTTGCACATGCAGTCGCTCAGTCGTGTCCAAGTCTTTTGTACAGTCCATGGACTATAGCCTGCAAGTCTCCTCTGTCCATTGGGTTATCCCAGCAGATATACTGGAGTGGATTGACATTTCCTCCTCCAGGATATCTTCCTGATCCAGGGGTCGAACCCATGTCTCCTGCCGTTCTGCATTGCCAATGGGTTCTTTACCACAAACCACCTGGGAAGCCCCGTTGATCTGTTTACAGAACGCAATTCAGGACTTACTTTTGTGACAGGGATGCTTTCAACAAGGGATTCCTTTGAGTCTTATTTATAATTTTGTTGTGGTAGATAAGCGGTTTTCTATGTTCAGAGACACTGTTTCCAATGCTTGGTCTTATTTTCAAAGAAAAACTTCAGACCTTCAGCAGTCACTCAGCAAATCATTCATTCGCCAACATTTTCTCAGTGACTGTTTTGTGCCAGGCACTTTGGTAGTTATTAAAGATGCATTAGCTAGATCTAAGAGGGTAAATCATTTTCATTTATTTTAATTCTAATGGACTGATAATACTGTTTCTGTATCATTATGCAGAGATCACTTCTCAGGTCTGACTTGAACTCAGCATCAAAGAGTTCTGTCCCTGATGAGCAGTGTCTTCAACAGGTGTGCACATGAGGAAACTAGCTCCTTAGCTCACCTGGCTGGCCAGTGCATCTGTCCACTCTGGTACCACTTCCTTTCAATGAGAGGAAGTCTTTGTAGTAACAAAGCCACATCAAGTACGTATTACCTTGTACCCAGAAAACTCTCAAAATCTTTGTTGAATAAATTAATTTAAGGGTTTAAACACTCAAAGGAATTAGCCTTTTTGGGACAATGTGTGGTTCTCACTTTCTCTCTAATTCATACTACTTTTGTATTTTAAAAAGTGACACTGGAATATTCACATATAAGTAGGTGAATACCTTTCTGTGGTTCACATGTCTAAGGATTTTCACTAGTGGTATCTGTGAATCTATATATGAATGGTGAGGCTAATGGAGCATATTATTATATCACTGAGTTTTAAGCTCCAGGCCACTTCCAAGTGGAATCTGAGAAACAATTATACATTGAAAAATAAGGTAACATTTTCTGTCTGTGACACTTTACATGCATATTCATCCTGGCTTCTTAGAAAACGTTGGGGAGACATTTGTCCTTTAGTGAAAAATAATGGAACTTTACAACTCAGAACAGTTTTAACAATTCCTGAAAGATGTTTCTCTACCATTTCTCTTCAGGAGCACCCATCTTGGTGAAATGAATTAAATCATTAGGTGTTACAGTTATTGAAATATCCTGTGAGACAAAGAAATAGTGAATGAATCACGGTAATTGAATCCATTTTCTGTTCCTGTTTAAGATAATTTTATTAAATAGTATCTGGATTTTTTCATATCTTTCTTGCTCCCCCTTTCCCCTCCCTTCTTCAATGTTCTAAGGCATAAAAACATCTTGCTTTTCTTCACTATTCTATACCTTACCCTGGATTGAAGCAAGAGCATATTCATACCTACTCTAAGGGAGAACACCTTTTCCATTTTCCCCTGCTAGGTTCTTTGGCTGGTTTAGTTATTAAATACATAAGTTAGACTAACAGGAGAAAAAAATCATTTAATTTCCTATACACAACAGATCCAAAGTTTTGAGATTTAAGGACAAGTTGGGTAAGTGAGACTTTATAAAAGCCATCCTGTACTTTATGGAATAGAGGTCTGGGGCTTCAAAGAACAAGAGTGTGACTCATATGATAATAAGAAAAGCAGATGTTTGGTAATTAAAAGTTGGCCCTGCCATGCAGATGGGTCTTTCAGATAAGAAGTTATCTCTGGTAATAGCTCTCTTTGTGGTCCAGGCCCTCTGTCTTTTAGGTTGTTAAGGGAGAGGTAATAAGTTTTCTTTTAGTCTGCTGGATCTTGATCAAAGTAATCTACAGGCTACATGGCATATTTTGGGGGTCATGTGTTCTGTCCCCTCTTACAATGGTGGAAACATGTACTGATTCACTTTAACTTGTGGATCTCTTCTGCCTTTAGCAAGATAATCAAAATATTCAGCAACTGAAGGAGCAAAAGCAGCAACTTGATAGAACGGGTGCTGGCCCACAGTGCTGGAACAGGGGCCCAGAACCCCTGGGCATGAGTGCCAGGCATCATGAATCATGGGAAGGT
The DNA here is from genome assembly GCA_006408695.1 of Aepyceros melampus. NCBI lineage: Eukaryota > Metazoa > Chordata > Mammalia > Artiodactyla > Bovidae > Aepyceros > Aepyceros melampus. The sequence continues at coordinate 51,769 of SJXQ01002830.1, read as the reverse complement.
CCCAGGGGAAAGAAAAAGCTGATGGGCAAGAAGGGATTTTATTCTCAGTGTCTATGAGAGAGATTGCAGAGCAGTTCCGAAATATTTTAACATTTGGTACAACGTTATGACTACTAACCCAGTATCAACCCTTTCTAGTCAGGATCTGCTGGGCCCTGCAGGCTGTCCCCTTTCCTGAGAGTTGCAGCTGCAGGACAAGGCCTCACTGTTCTCAGTGCTTTTTCTCCTGCCCCACATTTTGTGGTGTTATTTCCCCCCCTTTATTATTCTTTTTCTTTTCAAATTGGTTAGCTCTTATTTTTCTAGTGCTTATTCTAATCCAGGTTGTACAGTAATTGCTTCACATGCATCATCTCATTTAATCTTGCCAACGCATTTGAAATGTGGTCCCCTCTCTTGCCAAAGAGGAAATGTGTTCCAGAAAGGTTTCTTTTATCTTTTTGTAACACTTTATTTAATTAAAGTATGGGTGATTTACAACGTTGTGTTAATTTCTCCTGTACAGCAAAGTGATTCAGGTTTATACACACACGCACACACACACACATATATATATACACATTCTTTGGTTTCCCTGTGGCTCAGACAATAAAAAATTTGTCTGCAGTGCAGGAGACCCGGTTCAATCTCTGGGTTAAGAAGATCCCTTGGAGAAGGGAATAGCAACCAACTCCAGTATTCTTGCCTAGAGAATTCCATGGAGAGAGAAGCCTGAAGGGCTTCAGTCCATGGGTTTGCAAAAGAGTCAGACACAACTGAGCAACTAACACACACGTTCTTTTCCATTATGGTTTATTACAGGATATTGAATATATTTCTTTGTGGTATATACAGTAGAAACTTGTTTATTTCTTCTATATGTAATAGTTTGCATCTACCATCCCCAAACTTCGAAAACATCCCTCCCCTGCTCTGCTTTCTTGTTCAGAAAGGTTTCTAAGATCTTGACTTGTCCAAGGACATGCAGCTGGTACATGGTAGGCCTAGGATATGAACCTATATTTGGCTGACTAAAAAGTCCACATATTTACAATGATGGTATATCCAGGCATTTTGTATTTTAATTTGAACTTTTAGACTGATGTGTTTTGTGTTGAATAGGTCCTTATGCCAGGCACCATGCTGTGTTTGTGTGTATGTGTATGATATAGACAAACAGATCTAGATAGCTGTATCTGTATCTGTGTCTCTATACCTGTATCTCTAGAGAAACCCACGAAGGCCTTGCAGGCTCTTGTCTCCCCTGCCCTACATGAAAAACATTACTGTTTTGGGAGAGGACTGTTCTTTTATTTGGGAAAATACCTAAAGAGCTCTCAGATTACATAGGTAGGCTTCAAGGGCTAGTCTAACTAGGAGAGAATAAGAGGAAAAGAACTGAATTATTTTGCATAATAGTTTAAACTGACTTCTGGAAGTTCAAGAAAAGTGTAGGGTTTATGGAATTCGAAGAGGAAATAAAAGCCCTGAGGTGTCATGAGAAGAGTAGAGACCAGGGGAACAGGCTGAGACTAAGGAAGGGGATTGAGCAGTTAGATGAAACACGTGGAAGGAGGGAAAGCCTATAGCTTGAAAGTGTCCAAGAATACAGCTTAAGGTGTGTTTGGTTTTTGGACTCTGCCCCTCCCCCAGCAACATTAATTTCCAGCCATTCGGGGACCACTGGGCACCTGATGTACTGTAGAGAGAGGAGGAGTGTAAGCTGGGGCTGAGCCAGGTGGCCCCAGGCAGTGGGGAGGGAGTGTGTGCGTGAAGGTCAATGAGGGTCCAGCTGGGAGAAGAAACTAGGGAGTTAGAAGTGACAAGAAAGTATAGGCTGTCTTCCCCAGGAGCGCTCAGAAGTAACAGCAACAGTGCTGGACTTTCTCAAGAAAGCAGGATACAGGCTGACGTCATGTTGCATGGATATTAGAGAGATTGAGAGTAGAATATGATGGCCTGAGTCGGTGTCCTAACTGCTGCTGACATTGCTGTCACTCCCAGCTCAAAAGACCTCATGTCAACACTCCCTCGGTTTCTTTACCATTAACATGGAAATAAGAATAACAACATCCTCATAAGGTTATTGTGAAGATTTGATGGTTTAACACTAAGGCACTTGGAATAGTGTCTGGCTCTTTTCCAAGTGCCTTTATTACTGTGACCCCATGTCACTGGGCTATATGGAGATGTTTATGTAACAGAATTTCAGTGCTTGGAGGAAACAGAGTTGCTTCTTCTCAGAAAATTTTCTTGGAACTCCTACTTGTTCTCCCAGTAAGAACATTCTAACAAATATTTCTTTTGCTGTCAACGAGTCTTTATAAACACCTTTTGCTCTCAACATATGCATAAATATCTGGGCAGAGGAAGTAGGGTTCCAGCTTACTTTGATCAGTTGTCTTTATGGCGCTGTTCTAGAGGCATGGGACGGGATAACCTGATGCTCTGTCACACTCTGCTTTTGTAGTTATTTTCCCAAGGACGTTCTCTGGAATGTGTTTCAAGATAGATTCTCATTTATCTCCCAATCGGCAGTCAGTTACTTTTTTTTTTTTTTAAATCTTGAAAGGATCTCAGCGCTTTTGTGTTTCCTTGAGGAAATGAAACGGAATGAATTATTTATTAACGGTCAACATTTACTGGGTGCCTAGGTTCTTCTTGTGGCTCAGTGGTGAAAAGTTGCATGCAGTGTAGGAGACACGGGAGACGTGAGTTGAATCCCTGGATCCCAAAGATCCCCTGGAGGAGGAAATGGCAACCCACTCCAGTATTCTTGTCTGGGATATCCCATAGACAGAAGAGCCTAGTGGATTATAGTCCATGCGCTCCCAAGGAGTCAGTCATGACTGAGCGCGCGCGCGCACACACACACACAGACGCATACACATATGAGGTAGACACTATTCCAAATGCCTTAGTGTTAACTGTCAAATCTTCACATCCTATGAGGATGCTGTTATTCTTATTTCCATTCTAGTGGTAAGGAAACTAAGGGAGGTGTTGGCAAGAGGTCTTTTGAGCCAGGGGTTAGAGCAGTGTCAGTAGCAGTTAGGACACCAACTCAGGCCATCATATTCCTCTCTCAGCCTGTAGAGCCTCTTGAGAAGATAACCTTAGTTTACTGGAAAGAGCACAACAGTCTGGCCGTTTCCACTTTACTGTTGTGAAGTCTTTTTAAGAAAGCTCCTGTGCTGCTTTGTCACAGGGAGGTTAGAAATGAATACATTCAAATAAGAGCCTTTGGAAACTGAAGTTGCTGGATGTATGTGGAAATATTACCCAAGAGAATTCAGAGACTGGAAAGGCTCACTCTTTCTTCCCTCTGGTTATCCTAGAACAATTCAAGGCTCCTAAACAGGAGTACTGTTTGGCTAGATTGTGACATTGTTTTGGAGTAAAGGATCAAGACCATCCCCAAGAAAAAGAGATGCAAAAAAGCCAAATGGTTGTCTGAGGAGGTCTTACAAATAGCTGAGAAAAGAAGAGAAGTGAAAAGCAAAGGAGAAAAGGAAAGATACACCCATCTGAATGCGGAGTTCCAAAGAATAGCAAGGAGAGATAAGAGAGCCTTCCTCAGCGATCAATGCAAAGAAACAGAGGAACTCAATAAAATGGGAAAGACTAGAGATCTCTTCAAGAAAATTAGAGATACCAAGAAAACATTTCATGCAAAGATGAGACAATAAAGGACAGAAGTAGTATGGACCTAACAGAAGCAGAAGATACTAAGAAGAAGTGGCAAGAATACACAGAAGAACTGTACAAAAAAGATCTTCACGACCCAGATAATCATGATGGTATGATCACTCACTTAGAGCCAGACATCTTGGAATGCGAAGTCATTCCTTAGGAAGCATCACTACAAACAAGCTAGTGGAGGTGATGGAATTCCAGTTGAGCTGTTTCAAATCCTAAAAGATGATGCTGTGAAAGTGCTGCACTCAATATGCCAGCAAATTTGGAAAACTCAGCAGTGGCCACAGGACGGGAAAAGGTCAGTTTTCATTCCAATTCCAAAGAAAGGCAATGCCAAAGAATGCTCAAACTACTGCACAATTGCTCTAATCTCACATGCTAGTAAAGTAATGCTCAAAATTCTCCAAGCCAGGCTTCAACAGTATGTGAACCATGAACTTCCAGATGTTCAAGCTGGTTTTAGAAAAGGCAGAGGAACCAGAGATCAAATTGCCAACATCTGCTGGATCATCAAAAAAGCAAGGGAGTTCCAGAAAAACATCTGCTTTACTGACTATGCCAAAGCCTTTGACTGTGGACCACAACAAACTGTGGAAAATTCTTCAAGAGATGGGAATACCAGACCACCTGACCTGCCTCTTGAGAAACCTGTATGCAGGTCAGGAAGAAACAGAACTGGATATGGAACAGCAGATGGTTCCAAATAGGAAAAGGGGTATGTCAAGGCTGTATATTGTCACCTTGCTTATTTAACTTATATGCAGAGTACATCATGAGAAATGCTGAGCTGGATGAAGCACATGCTGGAATCACGATTGCCAGGGGAGATATCAATAGCCTCAGATATACAGACGACACCACCCTTACAGCAGAAAGTGAAGAGGCTCTTTAGAGCCTCTTGTTGAAATGAAAGAGGAGAGTGAAAAAGTTAGGTTAAAACTCAACATTTAGAAAACTAAGATCATGGCATCCGGTCCCATCACTTCATGAGAAATAGATGGGGAAACAGTGGAAACAGTGACAGACTTTATTTTGGGGGGCTCCAAAATCACTGCAGATGGCAACTGCAGCCATGGAATTAAAAGACATTTAGTCCTTGGGAGAAAAGTTATGACCAACCTAGATAGCATATTAAAAAACAGAGACATTACTTTGCTAGCAGAGGTCCATCTAGTCAAGGCTATGGTTTTTCCAGTGGTCATTTATGGATGTGAGAGTTGGACTATAAGGAAAGCTGAGTGCTGAAGAATTGATACTTTTAAACTGTGGTGTTTGAGAAGACTCTTGAGAGTCCCTTGGAGAGCAAGGAGATGCACTCAGTCAGTCCTAAAGGAAATCAGTCCTTAATATTCATTGGAATGACTGATGATGCTGAAGCTGAAACTCCAATATTTTGGCCACTTCATGTGAAGAACTGACTCATTTGAAAAGACCCTGATGCTGGGAAAGATTGACAGCGGGAGGAGAAGGGGACGACAAAGGGTGAGATGGTTGAATGGCATCACCAACTCAATGGAGATGAGTTTGAGTAAACACTGTGAGTTGGTGATGGACAGGGAGGCCTGGAATGCTGTGGTCCATGGGGTCACAAAGAGTTGGACATGACTGAGTGACTGAACTGAACTGAGATATAATATTCTTATGCTTTATCTTACATTGAGTAAAAGATGATTTAAAAACTAAAGTAATACTAAAGGTAATAGGAAGGTAATTTTTGTGAATTTAGTATGGAGAATGACCTGGAAGGGTTCCTGAAGATTATTTAAACAGTTAAAAATGTAGACCATGTCTGTAAATTAGGAGATTCCAAATGATTTTCTTTACTCATTGTGAAAAAAAACATGGCTCTGTAAAAATGAAGAAAATTTGGATAAGAAGACTCATTTTTAGACAGACTATGTCATTAAATTCAAGTGATTCCCAAAATTATGGTGCTTGTAAGGGAACTTATTCAGATTTGGTGACAGTCATTTTTTGACATGGGATGGTATGGTCTGCTGCTGCTGCTAAGTCACTTCAATCATGTCTGACTCTGTGTGATCCCATAGACAGCAGCCCACCAGGCTCTCCCATCCCTGGAATTCTCCAGGCAAGAACACTGGAGTGGGTTGCCATTTCCTTCTCCAATGCATGAAAGTGAGAAGTGAAAGTGAAGTTGCTCAGTCATGTCCGACTCTTAGCGACCCCATGGACTGCAGCCCACCAGGCTCCTCCATCCATGGGATTTTCCAGGCAAGAGTACTGGAGTGGGGTGCCATTGCCTTCTCCATGGTGTGGTCTAGCTGTGGCTTATGTTAAAGGACCCTCCAGCACCTTGACATTTTCCATTTTAAGTGAGTTCAGCTGTCAGCTTTATCTACATGATTACTTTGGAGGGGCCAGTGCTGAGTTGGCCAGTGGCTTGGTCTACTGTAGAAACTATATTATACTCATATGTGGGTTTCAAATTATAGAAACAAAATAATGTGGTAGTGGGGAATTCGCAGGTTAACGCTGATCTTAGTGATTTATATCAATGGTTTCTGCTGTCTACATCAATAGTATGCATGCTCTCTGCAAGGTCCATTTATGGTAAACATTTTTTTTTTTAAAGGTGAGACCCATTCCTATTTGCAGTTGGATGCGTTATTTAAATGACTCCTTCCTCCAGTTCATGGCACTGAAACAGTTCTGTTTAATTCAAAAATTTATGGCATCTCTCTTGTTTGCAGTGTGTCATGGCAGACTCTGATTTAGATACAGTTTTCAATATAATCTAGTGAGGAAGAAAGACATGCACTTAAATAATTCTGATAGTCTACCTTATAATAATCCTGAAAGCACTGTAATAAAGGATTTCAAACTGAGCTGTAGACGGGGGGTGGAATTGGATTAGAAGTGTTGCTTTCTTTCTGAAACAAATAGATTTTTACCTGTATTCTTAGACAGTGTATTTTTGTTGTAATTATTGATACACATGGATAGAGGAAGCATGTTCTATACCTTCTTTTCCTTTCCCATTTCTCTGAACCCTCCTGCTAGGCATCCTATGTGCGATATGCAAGTGGCTATTCTTACTTTGAAGACTGTTTTAGGGGACCAACCACAAAAGAGAAGAGATTCATGCATTTCCTAGTATTTTGACTTCCCATAGCCAGACCTGCCTCCACTTAGGGCCATCTGTACTGCGGATGGGAACAGTAACTCCCCTCGCATATGACGGCAAAGCACAACAGGCTTGTTTATGGTAGTGGGACTGCTTCCTGCTTCTTTCTTTGAATAAGTGCTCAGCATATGCCATGACCCTGGTACCCCTTGTGAAATAAGGGAGGAAACAATTTTATATAACAGATTTCAGCTAGCCGTGCTAATGGAGAAGACTTGCTGTGAATTGCCTGAATCCAAAGATGGTTTACAAACAAAGTCTCAGTTCATAGTGTTTGTACCAATTTTGATTTAAGCTGCTGATTAACAGTAGTTTGTATTTATACATGTAGCAAAGCAAATTGGTTCAATTAGCAAGCCTCAAGAATGTAACTGTGAAAGTTTTATTTAAAGCCACCAGGCAGCTGTGGCAATCATTTCAGAAACAATTCTAGTCTCATTGGATTTATTTTGGGGTTGAAATTTATTTTTTATTGAGTTTGTCAAAGTCACTTTATAGATAGATTCTTAATAGCTTTTTTTTTTTTTGGTGAATGTGTGATCGAAACCTTTCTAGTAATTTTAAAATAACCTCATTTGTCATATTTCAGTGTGAAATTTAGAAAATGATACATCAGTAATGACTTTTAGGTTGATCTCTTTTCCTTTGGGGTTTCCTTTTCGTTTCCCTCCCCATCCTCACTTTTGATTCCCTCTTTTCTTCCTTTTCCCCTCCCTCCTTTTCCCTCCTTTGTTTCTGTTGATAATGGAAGTGATCTTAAAGAGTAAATGACTGTGTCTCAATAGGTTGGTAAATGATTGAATCATTTATTGTTTTTTTTGTGAGTATCCACCTTTCAGAAGTCAAACAGATGAATCATCACTCTGAAAAGAAACTCATTATTTAACATTTTTTCTCTCTTTTCTTGAATGAGCATTACTTGTATGTGTGACTTAAACCATTGAAATATGATAGGAAAAAAAAAAGTCAGCTTCTAATTATAGCTCCTTGGGAAAACACGTGATTTCATCACTAAGTGCTAATTTTTTAAAAATGTGTTTCAACCATCTCATTTGTTTCTTGAAGCATCACCTTGTGAAAGTCACATCATTAACAGATTCAGTTCAGTTCAGTCACTCAGTCATGTCCGACTGTTTGCAACCCCAAGGACTGCAGCATGCCAGGCTTCCCTGTCCATCACCAAATTACTCAAACTCATGTCCATTGAGTCGATGATGCCATCCAACCATCTTATCCTCTGTCATCCTCTTCTCCTCCCGCCGTCAGTCTTTCCCAGCATCAGAGTCTTTTCCAATGAGTCAGTTCTTCGCATCAGGTGGGATATGCTAAACTGAATTTTCCCTCTGTAGATCTGGTAGAGGAGAAGGCAATGGCACCCCACTCCAGTACTCTTGCCTGGAAAATCCCATGGATGGAGGAGCCTGATGGGCTGCAGTCCATGGGGTCGCACAGAGTCGGACACGACTGAAGTGACTTAGCAGCTTAGCAGTAGCAGATCTGGTAGAGAAACTGAACTTAGGTTTACCTGCCAGTCTTTCTCTCTCTTCTCTTCCTGGGAGGTTATTAAAATTCCTTTTGTGAACTTACCTTTTCATGGTTTTGGATCTTTTCTATATGGACTTGGTGCTCAGCCTGAGGATTCCAGGAGCTCCTTTTTTTTTTTTTTCTTTCTTAGCTGATTTACAAGCATATGTTCATTTCTCCTCCCCGCCCCCCCCCCCATATTCTTTTCCATTATAGTTTGTCGCAGGGTATTGACTATAGTTCCCTGTGCTATAGAGTAGGGTTTGTCTATTCATCCTTTATATGATAGTTTGCCTCTGTTAATCCCAAATGGGGCTTCTGCTTTTTGAAAAATCTTAAGTCTAGCCACAGAATCCTTTTATCCAACACCAGATATGTGAATCAAAGTCAGGGTTTGAGTGAGAAGAAACATTCCTAGTCTCTTTTACTGAAAAACAAATCTTTTTTTCTAATACTTTCTATTTTCTGACAACCTAGATATGAGCATGAGTGACAGATGTCTAATAACTGGAGAAATCCTGGGATTTCCCATCTGGCAGTGTTGATCGACCCATACATGATATCTTCTCATCGCTTATTCGTATGGGGCATCGTCATGTGCGTGGCAGTCTTTCATCAAGTGTACAAGCAAAAATAAGTTAGCCATGAAAAAAGTTATTATGAAAAAGCATGTTTGCATCACTAGGTGACAGAAATAAAAGGAGTTATTGTGTTCAATATTCTTGATAATAAAATTCTTTATAATATATTGCGTGTACCTTGCTTACAAACATGTGAGACATTTTCATGTTGTGTAAAATAGATTGCAGTATTATCCATGGAAGTTTCAAACAGCTTAGCTTATACCTCATAGTGAAGAAGTATGCTAAATATTGTAACCCATTTTTTGATTATCATATCCCAACAGTGTGAGTCCATGGGCGTGTGCAAATATTTGTCTTATGTGAATTATGTAACAAAGTCACTCTTAGTAAAAGTCTCACAGAATTGTTATATATCTTTAAGTATAATACAGCAAAATCAAAGATGCTTTTGCATTTACAGCAAAGTAAAATTGTAGTTTGTTTAATATTTGCATTTGCGAAGCAAAATGGATACATATGTAATATATATCATATGTTACATGTTACTATATTCATATTACATACATATATATAGATAATAAATAAGTCCTTTAGTTTGTAAATATTTGTTCATAGGTCAGCTTTAGTCACAAGTCTCAGACTGATTTTGAATTCCGCAGCTAAAAACAGCAGGTGGAAATGATGGTACAGTTTCAGGTTTGGTTGCATCTAGCAGCGCAAACAAAACTATGACAAGTTTTTCTCTCTTTCCCTCCTTACCTTATCTTATTCTCCCTTGCTCTTTCTTGCTCTCAACCCTGCATGCTGTTGCTTTGCTTTTTGACTAGTATTGTTTACCCTACATGCTGTGGGTAAGATGGCTTTTAGCATTCTTAAATTTATCTCATTCTTTCTTCTCTGTTCTGAAAGTAAAAGTGACATTCTCCTTTCCCATCCATATATTAATATAAAAATAATGGTAGGGATCTAATTATCTGATTGTTATTATAAACCTGCCCCCTTATGGGAGCTTCCAAGGTGGCTCAGTGGGTAAAGAATATGCCTGCAATGCAGAAGATGCAGGCAGATGTGAGTTTGATACCTGGGTTGGAAAGGTCCTGGAGGAGGGCATGGCAATCCACTCCAGTCTTTTTGCTTGGAGAATCCATGGACAGAAGAGCCTGGTGGGCACAGTCTATAGGGTTGCAAAGAGTCAGACTGGACTGAAGCGACTTGAGCGTGTACTCCCTTATGGACAAATAAAAATTGAGAGGATGGTACATATTTGATTTTTCAGATATATGTCACATGCCCACTCCCACAGGTAGGAAGCAGAATGCTATCGCTATTTACTACATTCATGAATATTTAAAATAGATCTTCTGTCACTTTCTGAGATAGGCCATTTGTACAATTAAAAGGATTTAATCTGTGAAGTTCATAAACCATTTATATGGATAACACACTTACTAAAAGCTGCCTAGGAATTTTATGAAGTTGACTCTGGGTTGCCTTTGCTAAAGAATAAGTTTTCCCATAGAGTAACATTTTTTGGTTATACTGTCAAAAACAAAATAGACATTTAATTTTTTTAATTAAGATGCACACTTTGGAATTCTGCTTTCATTTCATTTATCCATTTCATTCAGCAAATACTTATTCTAAATACCTACGGTCAGACTGGGAATCAAAAGTGATCAGGACAAATATAGCCCTTATTCAAATGTCACCTTCTCAACAAAGTGTTCCCTGCCTCCTCCAATGACAGACAGAACCGCTCTGTTCTACATTACCCCTACACTTGCCCTGCTTTTTTGTCTCCATAGCAGTCACTGCCATCTTCATTTATTCTTATCCATCTCTCTTGATTAGAAATATAAGCTCCCTTAGGTCAAGTGGCTCAGACTTCCCTGGTTGTTCAGATGGTAAAGAATCTATGTGCAGCGCAGGAGACCAGGGTTCAGTCCCTGAGTTGGGAAGATGCCCTTGAGAAGGAAATGGCAACCCACTCCAGTGTTCTTGCCTGGGAAATCCCATGGACAGAGGAGCCTGGTAGGCTAGTGCTCATGGGGTCTCAGAGTCAGATACAGCTGAGCGACTAAAAGGCCAAGTATGTTTGTTTATTTGATCGTCGGTTGTATCATCGTTGTCTAGGACTGTGTCTGGCACAAAGAACGATAAATCTTGTGTTGAAGGAGTAGATAAGGTCTTGGATATCATTTCTGTCTTTGTCCCCTGTATATGGATACTAGGTATGCCAACTTCTGTACATGCTAAATTTCTCTAAGAAGCAAAGAGAAGCAATCTAAATTCACAGAGGGTTAAGATGGAGATGCTCATTTGGATTAGATGGGCAATAGGGCCTTGCAGAGGAGATGACATTTGGACCTGAATGACAAGAGGGTGCTGTGCAGGCCAGTATCTGAGAGGAGACTTCACAGTAGAGTGAACAGATATAAAGAGCTCAGAGGGGAAATTGTGTCTGGATTAGTCAAGGGGCAGCAAGATGGTCAAGGAGACTAGAGTAGGCAGTGGGGAGTGAGAGGAAGACAGATGATGTTTGCTGGGTTCAGAACAAGCCCCATGGTTATGATGGGATTTTATTCTTAGTAGAGAAGAAGCAATGTGAGGACTTTTGAGCAGAAAGGTGACATGTTCTGAGCTATGTTTTTAAAAAGATCACTAGACTATTGTGTCAGCCAAGAAGGAAAACCAAATGAAGGTCATTGTAAGGAGGAGGTTTTAGACTAAGTAATAGCAGTGCAGGTGGTAAGTGTAGATTCTGGACATATCTCAAAGGTTGAGTCAAAGAATAATGGATCAGATATGAAATGATAAAAAGAGGCATTAAACACAAAACTCTGCTCAATGTTATGTGACAGCCTGAATGGGAGGGGAATTTGGGGGAGAATGAATACATGCATATGTATTGCTGAATCCCTATACTGTTACTGTTACCTGAAACAGTCACAACATTATTTGTTAATCAGCTATACCCCAATGTAAAACAAAAAGTTTTTCCAAAAAAAAAGATTGGCATTAGAGATGACTTTAAGGTTTGATTTTACTTTTAATTCAAATGATTGTATCAATTCACCAAAATCTGTTAACCCTTGAAACTACTGAATTTTGTTAAGTTAAAGTTTACTGTATTGTCACACTTGAAAAAAAACTTTAAAGAAATAAGTCCTACTTTTGTAATATTTGAAATATGAGAAGCATGACTACAATGAGCATATATAACTATGGAGGGGAGATGATAAATTCTAGGACTTTACAGATTGACTAATTGATGACAAAATACTCGGTCTTTAATATCCATGTGTGCCTAACAAATGCTATAATTTCAGTGTTCTTGAGCAGTTTGTTGTGTGCTGGAAAGTATGGTTGTCTTTTGTAGCACTGAGAATTGTGGAATAAGATGGGAGTTGGCTGGATGGGAAGAATATGCAACTTAGAGATTAAGAAGATAAAATGTCAGAATTCTGTATACATAGAAGAAATTAATCAGTTCCAAGATATAGCAAAATAAAAGAATGACTATAGACTGTGATGCTAGCAGAGTCTCAGAGTTGTATCTGTGTCTGTATTCTTATATCCGTGTAGGGTATGTATGTGACTTTGTGTACAGGAGACATCACATGAGGTTTAGGCTCTAAATTTCCTTTAAGAACAAAAAATTTCACCTGATTGTTTTTTGTCAGTAGAAATATGAGTACACATGGTAGTCAATTATCTTAAGTGTGGCTGAGATATCCTCATAGAACTCAGACTCCATTATTTAAGTTCTCTTTAAGCATATTTATGTGAGATGAGATAATCACACTCTTTTGCAAAGAATAGGAAAAAAAATGTAATAACTTAAAATTATAATTACCCGAAATTTCAAACATTTTAAACCCTTGTAAGTTCTTCATAAAGCTATTTCTTGGTATTAAATACATGAACTTCTTTCTGACGATGTTTAATGTAACACCAGTTTGATTCACTTTCTCAAACTCTGTTCAGAAACAAATTTATAACAACTCTAGCTGCAAAAATAAAGCTCTAGAGATGGTTCTTTTCTTAAATGAAACACTATTCTAAGTAAGTGGTTGTTAGTCTAATAGCACATTAAAGGCTAATTAAATAAGGGAAAATGGTCTTTATAGGGACTGAGGAACAGTGGTAACTGTGAGTTGTGTGTCTCTCTTGACCATTGTGCCTGCTTGCACAAAAAAATCATGAAATTTCCTGAACTCTGCCAAATGTGAAAGGGGGACTATTTCAGTATCAATCTGTCAGGTTATGTATGTTTATATAAAGCATGTTACTTACACATATTCTTTTTTGTTTTATACCCTATGTCCGATTAGGTTTCCTTTTCTAAGAGCAGTGTTTTCCAGAATCTCCTTTATGGCTGATGCTGCTTTCAAGTTGTTTTCAAGAGTCTAGATAATCCTATGTGATCCTGTCTCTACTCCTCAAATTCTGTAGTTTTATGATAATGTTTTTCTAAATGTTCAGTATTTTCTAACTGCAGTTCTAATAGTACCAAACAACCAGTACATTATAAAAATATGGCTTAGATTATTCTGATTTCATTTACCAGTTAAAATAATGTCAGGCATATATGTTGTCTTAAAGCACTTATCAGTAGGGTATTCCAAAAATTATTACAGAAGAAAAAATTCTTTGATTCTTGTTTATGGCGAAAAATTTGAAGCTATTAAAATTTTAGTTAAAAAGATTGTTAATAGCAAAAGTACACACAGTTAGTGATACCAGGTTAACTTGGTTTTAAAGTGTCACTTTATTGTAAGATATTATTATATGTTAAAAATTCCATTGCTTCTAAAAGAAAGTTTTAATATCATATTATCACTAACATTTTGAGTTGTGTCCTTCACTGCATAGCCATAACTTCTACTTAAATTCTACGGAGAGTTAGGGAATGAAATGTGGCAGAAATTAGGTCACTAGAGTTTTAAGTTAAATTCCATTTCTGAGAAATCTGAGACATTTCCATTTTTTTTCATTTTGTGTTAATAACCAGTAAAAAAAAATGACAGGAAAAATGATTCTTAGAGTTACCAAAAAAATTAAACTTTTTTTCCCAGCCATTTTTCTTCTTTGTTGTCCCTTTACACTCCAAGTATCCAATTATAGATGTGGCACCATGATAAAACTTGATGTAAGATATTAACTAAAATGTTTGTAAAGATAGTCACTCATAACTTTATATCCTGAATGAGAACCCACAGATAAATTTAAGCCTAGTTTGGGATTACCCCTCACATGTATATCTAAGTGTTTACTAATTATTATTGTGCACCTATACATTTGGTGGCATCATACTGCAAGGTTGCAAGTGGCCACGTCTCCAGGAACCAGCTGGGCTCCATAAATGAGTGAAGTGTCTCTGGTGATAAACATCAACACATGATAAATGGCTCCCCTCGGGTGACATCAGAACAGTACTGAGTGAAGAAGACCATGGCACCCAGCTCCTGTCCTTTCCTAATGGGTTAGCCACTACTCAGCTTCATCAGATTATGGCCACCTGGCAATGCTGCTGGATCTGTTAAGACACAGATCTCATTTTAATGGAAAGGCGCCCAATTTTTCCATGTTGGTAACTGATGTAAATTTTAAGGGAAATTGTTTGTGCTAGGAGACCTTGTTGAGAGTGTTTGAAGGGCAATCCAACTAAAGTTTTATGGTAACTAGAAGGGCTTCCCAGGTGACTCAGTGGTAAAGAATCTGCCTGCCAACATAGGAGATGGGGATTCAGCCCCTAGGTTGGGAAGTAGGAGTAGGAAATGGCAACCCACTCCAATATCATTGCCTGGAAATCCTGTGGACAGAGGACCCTGGCAGGCTACAGTTCAGGGAGTCCCAAAGAGCCAGACAAGACTGCGTGACTGAGCACATGATAACTATAAGGGAGACAGAGGGAAGAGTGCATGATCAAAAGCAGAGAGGAGTTAAGGACCAGATGGCCAGATGAATGATCGCAGTGGCCCATATTGGAGAAGTGAAGATAGATACAGAGAAAAAGTCAAGACGTGGGCTCAAGACCTTCGGGAGACAGAACAGGCAGGACCTAGAAGTCAATAGTGTAGGGATAAAAGCCTGTGGAAGAACTGAAGTTTCAAGATTCTTGGGTCCTAGGAGGAAAGAAAGAGAGAGAAAGAAAAAAAAAGGCTGCTGGGGCTCAGGTGGAATGTGCTTATTTTTATCAGTAATCTGAAATCCAATTATCTGGCTTCTGCAAGGCTTCTGCAAGTGCAGACACCACTCCTGCACACACAGAATAATTATACCGTGTATGGGTTCAGTTTTGATTTTCAATCAGAAGATGCATGGATACCATTGCTACATTTGCTTGAAAGGTCAAGGCTTCAGAGGCTTAGAGGCTGGAAAGCAAAGATGAAAATAGAAGCTGAGTGATTTTTTGAAACAGATGGGGGAAAAGCAAATGGAGGTCAGTCTACAGTCACTGGGAGGAGAGAAGAATAGAGAAAGTCAGGAGCTAAAAATCTCTCATGGTGACCATCATGCTGGAAAAATAGGAACGGGAAATACAGCTGTGAATATCCCCATTCTGAGTTAGCTTGACACTGAAAATTGAACAATTGATGGTTCTTTGAGCTTCCTGTAGCGTGAATGTTCTCTCTGTTGCATAAAGACAAAGTTTGAATCACCTTTGAAATTGTAGAGATTCTGTCATCTCTATTCAGAGATAAAAATAGGAAGAGTTTGGCAGGGGGCGAATGTTAGAACAGGGAATAAAAAGCAACAGTCATGTCAGTTCAGCATTATTTATTGGGCGCTGGCAGGTGCAAGACAAGGCCCTGATGATTCCATATTGATTAAGACATAGTCCAAGCTTTCAAGGCAGATAAACATTTAAACAGCTAATAGCAGTTACATAAAACAGACATCACATTTGCCATTTTAGAGATTGAGCTCCAGTGTTCAAAGGGTAGATATCTCAGTGGCAATGTCCAGTTGCAGGAAAGAAGGGCCTGATTTCCAAAAGAGACATCATAGTTCTACACAATTGCTCTACATATAGGTTGGGAATTAATTCTAGCAAAAGGCGGAGGTGACTGACATTTCCCAAAGAGAAAATTAAAGCAAAAAGAATGGTGTGCTGAAGGTGGAGCCCAGAAGAAGATTCTTGAAATCCCATAAAAAGGGACTTACTAGAGCCACACAGGATAAGCCATACTTTCATCATTCATGACCTATACATTGAGGAGCATGTAAGCAGTTGGGATCATAGACCCTGGAAAGACAAGAAGGCCAATAAAGATTTGGGGATGGTGAAGTTAAATATGCCATTGAGGGGAAAAAAGGGTTCCAACCCTGCTCTGTGTATTTAACTGTAGGAAGCAATTTGAAGTTAAACATAAGGATAGATACTGTGCTGAATTGCCTCCCCTCTGCTGTCTTGCCTTTCAGGTTTAAATCCTGTCCCAACTCCTACATGATACCTTAGCAATCTAACAGATTGTTAATTCTTCCATTTCCAAGGCTCTAGAGCACTAGAGAAGGAAATGGCAACCCACTCCAGTGTTCTTGCCTGGAGAATCCCAGGAACGGGGGAGCCTGGTTGGCTGCCGTCTATGGGGTCGCACAGAGTCGGACACCACTGAAGCGACTTAGCAGCAGCAGAGCACTTGTATCTGTTACCTCCTTGACAGTTACTGTTTTCCCATCTTGCCTTATTGACCTGTGTTGATTACTAGGATGATGATTGTAGGGCTTCCTAGGTGGCCCTGGTGGTAAAGAACCCGCTTGCCAATGCAGGAGATTTAAGAGATGTGGGTTTGATCCCTGGGTCGGGAAGATCCCCTGGAGTAGGAAATTGGAAACCCACTCTAGTATTCTTGCCTGGAGAATCCCATGGATAGAGGAGCCTGGTGGGCTATGGTCCATACGGTCACAAAGAGATACAACTGAAGTGACAGCATGAAGCAACGATGATTGTTAAGTGTTCATTCAGACTGAACCATTTTGGAAAGGGAGGATGGGAGAGGGAGAGTGCTGTTGGTATTATTAATAATTCCTGAGGGATAACGGGGATAAGTGGGGGCTGTCCCTAGCTACCAGATTTGTGGTCACAAGACCTAGTTCCCTAACTATGATACTAAGGCCTTGCATAGAGGACAAAAAAATTGACTCCATTAGATACCATTGAAAGAACTAAGGAGATGATTACATAACCCTAGACTCTTCATTTTCTAGATGAGGTAACTGAGCTCCAGAGAGGCTATGTGACTTGCCTATAACTGCAGAGCTAGTTCTTACCTTGCAGGCCTGTTTTATTCATGTCAAATTTTGTTAGCTTACCAATTCCACAGACTTATGTATTTTTTCTCAGGTATTTCCATGTACTTATAGCCTGGTTGATTAATAACATTGTCTTGCCTCTTTGGATATATTTTGTTTTTGTATTATTTTTTTTGCTTTTTAAGTTTGTTTTATATTGGAACGTAACTGATTAACAATGTGTTAGTTTCAGATGTACAGCAAAGTGATTCATTAATACATACACATGTATCTATCCTTTTTCAGATTCTTTTCCCATTTAGGGTATTACAGAATATTGAGTAGATTTCCCTGTGCTATACAGTAAGTCCTTGCTGGTTATCCATTTTATTTCTTTAAGTTGGGGTATAATAGCTTTACAATGTTGCATGGGTTTCTCCTGTATAACAGCATGAGTCAGCTATATGTATACTATATACCCTCCCTTTTACCCTCCCTCTCATCCCCTCACCTGCATCCCACTCCTCTGGGTCATCACAGACCACCAAGCTGTGCTCTCTGTCCTTTATAGCAGATTCCCACTAGTTACCCGTTTTACACGTTAGTGAATATATGTCGAGGCTACTCTCTCAGGTTGTCTGCCCTCTCCTTCCCCTCCACCACTCATGTCTACATTTGGTCAGATTTTGATGTCAGCTTTTTCTACCTGGTTTCGCAATGACTGATACTGTGCTGAGCACACTAAGTGCTCAGCAAATGCTAAGCGAATTAACAACAGACGATCACCAAAACACTGATTCTTATCAATGAAAAGGGACTTGGGAATAATAGTCAGGTCCTCTCCTAAATAGGGAGGATGAAACTTAGAGCTCGCCACATGATTTGTTCTTGGCTCAATCAGCCAGTTAGTGATAAACCAAACTAAAACTCATTTCTCCTGTGCTGTGCTGTGCTTAGTCGCTCAGTTGTGTCCGACTTTTTGCTACCCCATGGACTGTAGCCCAAACGGCTCCTCTGTCCATGGGGATTCTCCAGGCAAGAATACTGGAGTGGGTTGCCATGCCCTCCTCCAGGGGATCTTTTCAGTCCAGGGATCGAACCCAGGTCTCCTGCATTGCAGGCAGCTTCTTTACCATCTGAGCCACCAGTTCTCTTGGGTCTTTTAATTTCCAGGCCAGTATTTTTCCTACTGTATCTCACTGGTTCCAAAGTGACAGGCAGCAAAATCTTAGCAACCTAAAACCCAAAGTGACATCATACTGATTTATAGTTTTGTTTTGTTTTTTTTTTGTAGTTTTCCAAACACTGCCTTATGTTATAGGACCCTCTGCTGGCAAGGCTGGCAAGGCAGCTGAAGTGTTTTACAAATTAGGGAATCAAAAGTCAGAATTTAAAGGCATTTGGGACCAAAGTGGTTCAATTTTCTCAAACACAGAGAACCCAAAGAAACTTGTTCAGTCTTAGTACTATTCTTTTTTTTTTTAATTAATTTTTATTTTTTTAGTTTGTTTGCTTTACAATACTGTATTCGTTTTGCTACACATCGACATGGATCAGCCACGTCTTGAAGATTTCTTTTTCTAATTCAGCAAAGAAAAGCTCGTTAACAAAGATGTTCTTGAGGAAAGGATTTGGGATTCTATGTTAAAAAGCTTTTTCCAAGTTTCTTGCCACCTAAGCTACATATCCTGATTTGCTTTTGCTCTTGTGAGGAATTCTTACAGCAAGAAAATCGTACTCTTTTTTATTTTAGCTAGGAAGGTGAATAGTTTTGAAATCATGTTTTGAGTGGGCTAAATTACCAACCTAGATAGCATATTGAAAAGCAGAGACATTACTTTGCCAACAAAGGTCTGTCTGGTCAAGGCTATGGTTTTTCCAGTGGTCATGTATGGATGTGAGAGTTGGACTGTGAAGAAAGCTGAGCACCGAAGAATTGATGCTTTTGAACTGTGGTGTTGGAGAAGACTCTTGAGAGTCCCTTGGACTGCAAGGAGATCCAACCAGTCCATTCTGAAGGAGATCAGCCCTGGGATTTCTTTTGAGGGAATGATGCTAAAGCTGAAACTCCAGTACTTTGGCCCCCTCATGCGAAGAATTGACTCATTGGAAAAGACTCTGATGCTGGGAGGGATTGGGGGCAGGAGGAGAAGGGGACAACAGAGGATGAGATGGCTGGATGGCATCACTGACTCAATGGACATGAGTCTGAGTGAGCTCTGGGAGTTGGTAATGGACAGGGAGGCCTGGCGTGCTGCGATTCATGGGGTCGCAAAGAGTCGGACACAACTGAGCAACTGAACTAAACTGAAGGCAGGGGTATAGGATAAAATGTTCAGAATTCCAGTTAAATATGTAAACAGAAAAAGGAAAGAAAAAATCTACAAGTTGGTTGCATACAGAGCCTGGTTAAAGCAAAAATTCTTCAGGTTTAATGCTGATTTACTGATGGAATGTGCTCTGAACAGCCTCCAGAGTGCTAGGTTTCCAGGCAGAATTTCACGGGGAGCTTGGTCTCTGCGGGGCTGCATGCCTGTCTACTTAGAGTATTTAGCTTGTGGACTGTGCTAAAAATGTTGACCTAAATCAAAGCGATTAGCAAATCAAGTTTCCAGGTTGTTTTGTTGCTTTGCTCTGCTGAAGCTCCATTGAGACTCTTTCTGATTAAATGTGAATGAGAAAGTGAGACGAAGAGGGAAACACTGTCAACTCTTCCAGAATCTTTGGTAAATAGCTGAATAGCTCTGTCCCTGGGTGTGTATGTTGGGGTGGTGGGTTTCATTGAGATTGTGAGTTACCAGATGGAAGGCAGCGATCTTGTTTGTTCACAATACTTATCTCCTGGAGGGGAACTAGGGAACTAGTTAGAAGGGAACCTAGTAAACACTGGCCAAATAAACCAGTAAGTTACAGTCTGGGACCTTCCTGGGCTGACTCCCTGGGCTTCCTGACCAGTGACCTTACTGGGTTGTAATGGATTGTTTATATGTTTCTCTGTATTTTTTCTTTCTCTTGTCAGTTGTCAGTCTCTTTTGCCTCAGCTTCCCTTGTGGTTCAGATGGTAAAGAATCCGCCTGCAATGCGGGAGACCTAGGTTCGATCCCTGGGTTGGAAAGATCCCCTGGAGAAGGGAAAGGCTACCCACTCCAGTATTCTTGCCTGGAGAATTCCATGGACTGTACAGTCCGTGGGGTCGCAGAGTTGGCACAAGACTGAGCAACCTTCACTTTCAGTGATGTTTAATGCATACTCATTTGAGTAAAAGATTAAGGAATGAGATCTTGGTAGCATTTCCTCTCTAACTCATGTAGGTCAGGGGGAGATGATTATTTACAAGAGCATAATGCTTCAATTTGACTTAAAGTACCATCATTGCATGCTGAATATAAGATAAATATAACCATAATGTAATATGAATAGTATATAAATAATAAACTATATTATAGATAAAATATGATAGTATAAATCTTGTATATAAAACATGCAATAAATAATGTGTATTTATTATGATATAATATATAGGCAATAGCAAATAATGCTAAATGTAAGAGTAGGTTTCTTTTGTTACTCTTGGCTTCTTTTTTCCTCAGTATACTTTAAAAATTTAAAATGACAGACACACAGCCAGGACTCAACTCAGTTAGTTCAGTCTTAAAGCTCTAGATTTAGTCCATTTTGCGTCCATATGGCAAATTAGTTAAACCTCACCAAGACTCAATTTAACTATCTTTAGAATCTATAATAATGTCTGCTGCTGCTGCTGCTAAGTCGCTTCAGTCGTGTCCGACCCTATGCGACCCCATAGACGGCAGCCCACCAGGCTCCCCCGTCCCTGGGATTCTTCAGCAAGAACACTGGAGTGGGTTGCCATTTCCTTCTCCAATGCAGGAAAGTGAAAAGTGAAAGTGAAGTTGCTTAGTCGTGTCCGACTCTTCGCGACCCCATGGACTGCAGCCCACCAGGCTCCTCCATCCATGGGATTTTCCAGGCAAGAGTTCTGGAGTGGGGTGCCATCGCCTTCTCTGATAGTAATGTCTACTTTGTGCTTATTGTAATAATAACAGCTAATGTTTATCAGGCACTTACTGTGCTCAGGAGAGTACCATGGACTCTTTGTCTCTTCCATGGAACTTCAGGGTTAGGGTTAGGGTTACCCTAACCCTTCAGGTTCGTGTAATAGTAGAGACTATTATCTATGTATTATCTTATGTAGTCTTACATAAAGACTCTGCAATAGTCTTTACACAGACTCTATGTAACAGAGCTGAACCTGAGACAGAGTGATCATTTATAAGAAGGATAAAATACTTTGTAAACCACATATTGTCTTATGCTAGAGTTAAAGAAATATTATTAGAAACAGAAGGATTTTTGAGGAGCATGCAAAAGACCTTTTCTTTTTTTAGTTTTCATGGAATGGTGTCAGGCATAGACCAGGAAACTCCACATCATCCATTAGAAACAAACAAAAAAATACTAGATGCTTAAGAGCAGTTGGTGATGGACAGGGAAGCCTGGCATACTGCAGCCTATGGGGTCATAAAGAGTCGGACACAACTGAATAACTGAACTGAGAAAAAACAACCAAAGAACCGAGGCATAAATCCCCCAGACTCTGCACTGGGGATACATCAAACATTACAGGGTTGGATTCCATGTTAGGGACAGGTCTCAGGATTGACAGAAGATGAAGAGGCCGTGGGGTGAAGAGAGGCTCCGACAAAATCTCTGGGGTTTATAATCTAGTACAGAGTTCTTGAGGGTTTCCCAGGTGGTGCAAAGGTATGCCAATGCAGGAGACTCAGGAGATGCAGGTTTGATCCCTGGGTCTGGAAGGTCCCCCGGAGAAGGGAATGACAACCCACTCCAATATTCTTGCTCGGAAAACTCCACTGGACAGAGGAGCCTGGCAGGCCATAGTCTTAGTTCCCTGACCAGGGATCAAACCCCATCCCCTGCATTGGAAGGCAGATTCTTAACCACTAGCCCACTACGGAAGTCCTGTGCTTGTTAAATTGAAAGAAAATATATTTAGCTAGATTCATCTATTTCCTTCATAGTACTTTATTCCCAGCTGACACTGGAAAAGGCACCAGTTGGATACATTAAAAAGTAAGCATCTTTGGAACAAAACATTTCTTAAAGTAGGACTCTATTTCAAAAAGAAAAATAAGGCCATGTCATAAGCTGTAATAATAACCAATGTCGTCGTGGCAGATGAAGCAATCCAAATGCGTACGTGGTTCTGTTTGTGGCTTTGCAGCGGAAATGCAGGGCCTTGCTGTCACTGACTTTTCCAAAGGCGTTTTTCTTTTACTATACAAAAGTCATTTAAAAACTCACACAATCACCCACACACCATCAAATCTAGTACATTTACTGAATTGTAAGATTTTTTAAAATGTCTAGTCACTTTATATTGAAACTGTTGTAGACAGCATATAGATATGAAATTATTGATTTAAAATCAGAAAGATTATTAAAGCAGAACTGGGATGAGGATTCTGGCATGTAGTTTCCTGATCAGTGTTTCCTTCCCTATTTATTCATGTATTCTAACAGGGGAAAAATTAAAAAAGCACCTCTCAGGTTTCAAGTTGCTTTTTTTTTTTTTTCTATTCATCTGCTATTCATTTTTTCTATTCATTTTCCGTTCATCTGAAAGCCCTTTTACAGATATTCTATGTGGCTAGTTTCCCAGAAATTACCCCCCTTCAGCATAGAGGGGACTATTTTCAGGTGCCCTCCCCCTGTGGGAATGCGCTGTGGTGTCTCGAGATCCTGAGTTTAAGCTCTGAGCTCCTCCTTATCCCTTTAGCTGTAGTTTGTATTAATTCCTGGTACCTCCGAGCCTTGGCAGCACTTTCCCTGTACCCTCCTCTTCCCCTATACTCACTGCTGGGCCTCTTTCTCCCTCTCCTAGCATAATCTAAATTTTAGAAAGTCAGTATATTTCACACTCATTTTTATCTTTTTTCCTTTTTCCTCTAAAGTCAGGTATCACTTCTCCCTTCATAAAAGCAAGCAAGGTCCTTTACTTGCTTATGGGTGTGCCATGTGCGTGCTCAGTCATGTCTGACTCTTTGCAACCCCACGGACTGCAGCCTGCCAGCTCCTCTGTCCATAGAATTTTCTAGGCAAGAAATGCTGGAGTGGGGTTGCCATACCCTCTTCCAGGGGATCTTCCTAACCTGAGGATCGAACCCCGCACTATCTGTATTTTCCTATGTGTGTTTTGGGTGGTGTAATTTTGATCTATGTTAGTCTACTTTGTGTAACTATAAGCTTCATGATAACGGGGGATTTTGTCTGCAATTTTCATGTGTCAGTTTAGAATCTTGCACAGGTGTTGAGTACCTAGTTATTGAAAGAATATGTAGTGTTTGGGTGAAAACTATGAGAACTGGAGTATGCTTGACTTGGACTAGATGAACTGAGTTGAATGGGATGATCCCCTATTTCAAAGTAATCTTATCTCAATCAAACTGAAATGCAACAATATCATTTTATATCATTTTTTAAAGTTTAAAAGTGAAAACACTATAGAACTGAAACTAATTGGCCTCTATAGCAAGACCACGTATCACCCAGATTAGTAACCAATTAAAATGCTTCTCAGTATGTTGTCTGAGTTGCTGGGGTAAGAAGATTCTACCCAAGGATTTTGTTATTTGTTTCTGCCGGTTTAGGAAATTCTGTTTTGTAAGTAAGTCCTAAAGAGCTGTATCAGATCATGACCAAATATAAGGATTTCTAATATTCCTTTGAAATAAATTATTTTTTGAGGTCTTGAATGTATTTGAGGTTTGTAGGTTTTGTTTATTTTACAAAATGTTTTACTGGCTTTCTCTTGAGTTGCTTAGTTTTGCCATTGTAAGTATGGTGTAGGAATATTGGATCAGGATTTATAATATATGAGTTCTAGACCCACTTCTGCCACCAGTGAGTGTTCTCATTGTAGTGAAGTTGCTTATCCTCTCTCGACCTGAGTTTTATTTGTGTAGTGAACGTGGAATCTTGTCTTACCATAACCTTCCCTATCTTCCAAAGCACACATATTCTGTCATAAATGTGGTAATATTAATGTATGATTGATCAGTACTTTGGAGCTAGTAAGTTTGCTTGCTGTGCATAAAGGTTATAGAAGAACAGCATCTGCCTTCTTGGAAGTTTTCACATCCAATATTCTTCTATACTGTTAAAACAACTGTATTAATGATCAAAATTAAACATAAATTTAGGTAAGTATTCTGTCATTTTATATAGGGTCTGTTGTGTGTGATACTCATTAATTTGTGTCTGACAATACAATAAAGCATGGTGATCAATATAGCCCATTGATTTTTTTTTCTGCTGGGATGGTGTGAGTATACACCAATCAGGCTGATTTTTACTGCTGATCAGACTGAATGAAACACAATTTCAATAATTGTTTTGGTGTTTCTTCTCTGATGTCCGTATTGATTTGTGGGCAGATTTTGAAGACAGGCTCTTATAACAGAAAGAGACATGGTTAGGTTAGAGCAAAAACCACTTACAGCAGAAATTATGTGCTAACAATGTGGTTCACCTTGATGTTCTCTCTTTACAGAGCCTCTTCTCAAGATGTGCATAATTGATATTGCCATAAGCACGCTCCCATTTTTTTGCACAGCTAAGAGAATAGAGTGGCTTAGAATACAGAAGCAGAATAAAGACCCAGCATTGTACAATAGAATTAGGCTGTTTTATTTCATGAAATATTCCATTCATTAGAAATGAATGCAAATGAGCTGAGATAGGCAGGTAGCCTGAGCTCATTCTTTATTTTGTTTCTCCTAGAAGAGATAATATCAGCAGATGGTAAAAACTCCATAAAGGACTGTCATGTGCCAATCACTTATTTAAATCAACATTTTTTTTTAATAGAAAATGTGTGTTTCATAAGGTAACCCTTTCTCTCTTGTGGCATTACCTTCTTAGATACCCCTCATTTATTATTGACCACATGTATGTTCTTTTTAAAAAACTTTTTATTTTATATTGGAGTATAGTTGATTAACAATGTTGTGTTAATTTCAGGTGTACAGCAAACTGATTCAGTTATACATATATGTGTATCCTTTTTCAAATTATTTTCCCATTTAGGTTGTTATGTAATATTGAGCAAAGTTCTCTGTGCTATACAGTAGGTCCTTCTGGTTACCCATTTTAATGTAGCAGCGTATACATGTCAATCCCAAACTCCCTAACTCCTCTCCTCCGCACCCTTCTCACCTTGTAACCATCATTTCAATCTCTAAATCTGTGAATCTATTTTTTGTTTAGTAAACGTTTATTTGTATAATTTAAAATTTCACCTGTAAGTGATATCATATGACATTTGTCTTTCTGTTCTGACTTACTTTACTCAGTATGACAGTCTCTAGGTCCATCCATGTTGCTATACATGGCAGTATTTCATTCTTTTTACAGTTGAGTAATATTCCATTGTATATATGTGGCATAGCTTCTTTATCCATTCCTCTGTTGATGGACATTTTGGTTGCTTCCATATCTTGGCTTATTGTAAACAGCACTGCTGTTAGCATTGGGGTGGATGTATGTATCTTTTCAAATTATGGTTTTCTCCAGATATTTGTCTAGGAATGGAATTTCAGGATGATAAGGTAGCTCTATTTTTAGTTTATAAGGAATCTCTATACTATTCTCTAAAGTGGCTATACCAATTTACATTCCCACCAACAGTGTAGGAGGATGCACTTCTCTCCACACCCTCTCCAGCATTTACTGCTTGTGGATTCTTTGATGACTCTGAGATATTTGCTGCCAGAGTGAAAACGTTTTCCCAGTATAGAGTACAAAAAGGATGCTTATGTGGTCAGTGTCAGCTAAGATCTAACACACAACATTTACTGTAGCAATGATCAGGAACCTCCCTGATGGAGGCATCAGCCCTTCTTGATATTTTAGAACAATTCTGAGAGTTTCTTTATAATAAAAATGATAATGAGGAAGGTGATTGATTCTACTAGTCAAATACTTTCTATCCTCGCAAATTCTTGCAAGAAAGATGTTAATACGTCCTTTACATAAAGAGTAATCTGACACTGAAGATATTTAAATAACTGGCTAGAGGTCACACAGCTGGTAAGTGATGCAGCCAGGATGTGAACTGACCACTAAGCAAAGCTGTCCTCACAGCTTTGTACTGCTGCCTCCTATTACTGGTTTCAGTGAAAGTCTAATCAAGTCTTCTCAAACACCCACAAGTGTTGAATCCCTGTACTGAAGGCAGGTGGCGCTATCAGCTTTTCATGTAGGACTAGGGCTTTATTTTTCAGGAACCACTGAGAATTAATCCAGTCAAGTGGAATTTAAGAGGCTGCTCAATACCTGAGTTATTGGGGACAATGAAACTTTTAAAATTATCTGGAGTGAGACTTCCCACAAAGTTAAACTTTCTAAATGGTACCCAACTCAGTAAAACTCAGAAAGGAATCTCCTTTGCAGTGATTGTGAATAGACAGAATCAAATAAAAGAGCTGGGGTGAAGTCAGGATCTGAACATTCTACCTGGAGTGTGGCAATGGTCTCACCGTGGATAAAAAAGAAAGGTGGGCTTTCAATGCCTCTGAAGGGAAAATGACCAATTAAGGAGGAGAGGCAAAGGGGGAAAAAATCTTAAAGGGAATAAATGGAGAAGAGGTGACAAATAGCAGAGAAAGAATGCATGGCTGTGTCAGAAAAGAGAAGGTGAAATATGTAAGGGGTGACAACAGAGTATCAAGTGACAGCTATTCTAAGAGCAGAAAAGAAGTCTAAGACAAAGGGAAGAAATCATTTCTGTGATTAAGAGAAGGATTAGGGGACAAAGGACAATTCAATTTTTAGAGATAATACTGCTGATTATTTTTACTGTATTTGCTAAGCACTTTTACATATGATATTTCATTTAATCCTCACAACAATTGTGTGTAGTAGGTTAAGTAGATGCTTTAATCTTTGTTTTAGAAATACAGAATGCTACTGTAGGCTGAAGAACTTGCCTACTCTCTTGAATAAGTGATGAACCTTAAATAAGAAAATGTGTGTTCTGGCCCCATTTAGATCTCTTTCATCATGGACTGCTGGAAATCTTTGTATAATGTTAAGAGTACATTTATTATAGGGTGGCTTTTTCGCACATGCCTGGGACATTTAGTTACTAGACTAGTCTGGTCTTCTTAATGTGAGGTAGCCATAGGGATAAAGATGTATAAAGGATGCAGCCCCAAGTGTATTTAACCTGTTGCATTTTACTAACCTGGGCTAGTTACAGTACATTCATTATAGAATAAGGGTCAAGTATGTCATAGCTATACTGGGGCAGTCAGAGAGCATGGTGAGCTGAACACTTACTGGCCTTTACAATGAAGCAGGAGGCCACATTGACTCACCTGCAAGACACAGAAGGGAGTATGGGCGACAGTGGTCATCCTTTGTTCCTGTCTGCCCAGGCTCTCTTTCCCGTCTTATCTTCTGGGTTCTGGATACAGTAGGTGGGGCTTACCCTTCACCCCTCCTCGGTCCTCAGGCAACAGGGCCTGGCATGTGCCCCTCACTGAGCCAGTCAGTGTCTTCCTTGGTTACCGTCTGCCAGTAGGTGGAAAACACTGTTGCTTTCCACAAGCATTGATCAGGAGTGTGGCTGGAGTTGCCAGCTACTGCCATACCCACCTCATGGAGGGGCCTGTTAGAAAACGTAGAACAGACAGCCGCAGTCCTCACTGATTAGACCTCCCGAAAGAATTAGCTGCAGCCTTGAACTTGAGGTAACAAATAAATCCTGAGGTTTATATGACTTGAAATTTGGTCCTTTTACAAATCAGTCATATACAAATGTAAGTGGCTGGTGGATGATGATAGTAGGCAGCACTTAGTGAAATGCATGCTGTACTGTGAGATAGTCTTCTAAGAACTTTTATGCATTAATCATTCTCACAAAAATTCTATTAAGCATATACCATTGCCATTTCCATTTTACAGAACGAAGAAAGTAAAGCCAAGAGAGGTTAGATGATTTGTCTTTAGATCACAGAGAGAGAAAGAAAACAAGCTGGGATTTGAACCCACAGGGGGAGAGAGTTGTTTATATACATATGTCTGCTCTATCTATCTACTTTACCTCTCTGTAATGTGAAAATTTTCAGTAAGAATGGAATTAATGTTTCAGATTACAAGATTAATATTGGTTATGTGCATGACAATGAGTATTTTAAATTTTATCCCAGGGTTATGGAAAAAATGCAAATTACTCCTGGAACTTAAAAAAAATAAACTTTAGATTTATGCGTGTATTGAAAGAGTATAAATAGGAAAAAGAAAATAAATGAGTGTAATATTGAAGTATCCATAATATATGTCATTGTCTTTGAAACAGCAGCTAGTTAGCTGGTCAAATCTTTTTCAGGAGAAAATAAAACAGAAACCTAGAAGCAGTTTAGTGTAGGTACCAGAACACATTTTATATGATTGTTACTGAGAGAAACATTATAGTGAGGAAGAATCTCTATAAACAGATACTAAGAGTGAAAACATTTTATGAGCCAGGGCATATTGCTGAGCCAAGGACTCTGACATTGTAAAATTAGAGATGTCATCATAAAGCTAGAAAACAGAGAAACCGTGTCAGAGAAGTTGCAGGAGAATTAATATAGACACTTTAAAAATATCTCAAAGCACCATCCAGTCCCTAGGTTATTTTATGTCATGAACCTGAGTCTATTTTGCAAGGGTTCCCAACTCCAAGTTATAATCAGTAAATCCTGTGCCGAAATGTGTGTGGAATTGAAAAAGTTAACTTTCTCACCAGGTACCCCTGGTACGTTGTTGTGCTTAGGCTCCTCTGTCCATGGGTTTTTTCAGGCAAGACTGCTGGAGTGGGTTGCCATTTCCTTCTCCAGGGGATCTTCCTGACCAGGGATTGAAACCACGTTTCCTGTGTCTCCTGCATTGCAGGCAGGTTCTTTATCCACTGAGCCATCAGGGAAGCCCACCACTGATACGGGCCACCATGAAAAATAAATTTTGTTATTTTAAAAATTTGTCAAGGTCCTATCACTTCCTATTGTATCATGCAAACAAATGCAAAAAAAGGCTGTAGGTACACACTACTGAAAAGTCTGTTCTTTTGCTTTTAGAGAAGAAATGTCTTATCATGATCCATCTTAGACCCGGGGGAGGCAGATAGGACAGAGCCAGCTTTCCATCTATTCTTGTAGGGCTGGTGCACTGAGGATGTTTTTAATATCTTAAGTGCTTGGGAAAAAAATCAAAAGAAGAGTAATATTCAGTGACTTTAAAACATTAGATGAAATTCGAGTTTCAATGTTCAGAAGTAAAGTTAATTGGAATATAGACTCAGTCATTAATTTACATAGTGTTTATGACTTTTTTTGGTGCTGTATCAGCAGAGTTGAGTAGGGACCCTGTGACCTGCAAAGCATAGCATACTTACTCTCTGGCCCTTTACAGAAACAATTTGTTGACCCTGTCTTGGAATCATAAAGCTGTGATCCTGGGAAACATGTGAAATGCTCATCTCATCCTGAGAAAGGAGAGTTAGTGCCTGCAAACAAATACATAAACAAAAAGACTAATAAATTGTGTGTGTGTGTGTATAACCTAACTATCTTCCCTGTTAAGGTTTATATTATAATAAAATAATAGTTTATTTTATGAAAATAATAAACTGGTTAACTCAAAATGTGCAGTGATATTTTAAACATTTTTAGTGACAAGTTTATACAGTCCTCTCACAAGTGATGTAGTGGACTGTCAATTTCATTCCCATATTTTATTTAATAATAGAGTTTATGTAAACTGTATTTTGTTGAAATATGTAACTTCCTAAAGATAATGCGGGAAAACATTTAGGTTTTGGAATGAGATTTTCTTAAAGTGCCTAGTTTGACTTGTGAAATAAACAGTTCCTGGATTTCTTTCACCCCAATAACAGATTTGGTAAGATTATTAGGACTGAAAATGCATGTCAGCAAGAAGATTATGATTCCTGTGCTCCATTATATGACAATATACAAACCTCAGTTAGACAGTGTATGTATATGATAGGAAAAGAAAAGAATACTCAGAAAAGAGCAAAGTAACTCTACACTTGGAGTTTACAGTCAAAATTGTGCTTTCGCTGTCTGTCTATAATTACCAACTTCCTTGCCTTTTAAATCTCTTCACTCATACGTTCTACCCATGTATTTTATGTCTTTAAAGCATTTTTATTTCTTTATATATATTTAAAGCATATAATATGTACACTATTTATCTGGTTCCATAGATTAAAGGGAGAAGGCAATGGCACCCCACTCCAGTACTCTTGTCTGGAAAACCCCATGGATGGAGGAGCCTGGTGGGCTGCAGTCCATGGATCGCTAAGAGTCAGACACAACTGAGCGACTTCACTTTCACTTTTTACTTTCATGCATTGGAGAAGGAAATAGCAACCCACTCCAGTGTTCTTGCCTGGAGAATCCCAGGGACGGTGGGCTATCGTCTTTGGGGTCGCACAGAGTCAGACATGACTGAGGCAACTTAGCAATAGCAGCATAGATTAAAGAATGATAATATAATTTTCTGTGCCCACCTTTTCCCTCTGCCATTTTTCCAGAGTGTTCTTAGGGAATACTGTTTTTATCTTTGATTATAATTGCTTTTGTCTTATATTCCTCTGAAATGCTGTACGTTTCTTCAAGGTATAATCCTTCACTCATTCTTCTTCCTCTCCCCATAATATCTGGGACTTACCTTTAACAAAGTAACTACTTAAATAAATGTATGTAGAATGAATGAGTGAATATACTGCAAGCTCCCTATGGAGAGAAATCTTTCATTATCTATTTCTTACAGTTATTAACTTCGGGGCATAGAGGAGGCAATTAGCGAATGTTGCCATTGAATTGAATGATAAGTCCTGTTTTTCTGAATGTCCAGGTTCAGGCACTGTCAGTTATAAGTTGTTTGGATATTTTCTCCAAAGTACTGAATACAATATAGCAGGGCCCTGAGAGGTTATTGACGTGCTCGAGGCTACCTTATCCATTTATTGAAGACCTCCAGGTACATATTCTTTAAACGCCGTATTCTTTCTCTCTCTTCCCAGCTATTTCTGTTTCTCATGTCAAGTTGGTGTGCCTTTGCTGCTCTTGTTACATGTTTGAAGGTGTCATATAGCTCATGTCATTGAGTGCTTCAGCTCTAGGCTAGTCTTTTTCTCTTTTCCATTGTCCAGGTCCCCCTATTCCTTTTAACATTTCCCTGTCCTCCTTTGGGGCTTCCCTAGCAGTTCAGCTCGTAAAGAATCCACCTGCAATGCAGGAGATCCCAGTTCGATTCCTGGGTTGGGAAGATCCACTGGAGAAGGGATAAGCTACCCATTCCAGTATTCTTGGGCTTCCCTGGAGGCTCAGCTGGTAAAGAATCTGCCTGCAATGTAGGTAACCCGGGTTCAATCCCTGGGTATGAAAAATCCCCTGGAGAAGGAAGGGCCACCCACTCCAGTATTCTGGCCTGGAGAATTCCATGGACTGTATAGTCCATGGGGTTCCAAAGAGTCGGACATGACTGAGTGATATCTACACAACTTGAAAGGTGAAGGTGAAGTTGCTCAGTTGTGTCTGACTCTTTGCAACACCTGGACTGTAGCCTACCAGGCTCCTCCATACATGGGATTTTCCAGGCAAGAGTACTGGAGTGGGTTGCCATTTTCTTCTCCACTACACCACTTGATTTGGCTTTATTAGCCAGCGAGAAATTCTTCCAAGATGCAGTTAACTTCAAATAAAGCGTGAGTATTTGATCTATTCATTGCTACTTATCTTGGCTACTTTTGCCAATGCTTGCTTAGAGAGGCTTTTTAAAAATTTTTTTCTTACTTTTAATAGTTCTAGAAGATAATTATTAAAGCAACAATAGTAGCAATACATTTATATATTTGTAATACATATAAATCATAAATGATGGAAGGAGAAATACTGAGAATATACTATTATAAGGCCCTTGAAGAACATATGAAATGATATAGATTATTTGAAGCTAGATTCTAAATAAAGAGGTATATTTTTTTTTTTTATTATTGAAGTATACTTGAATTGCAACATCATGCTAGTTCTAGGTATACAGCAAAGTGATGCAGCAATGTGTATACGTGTATATGTGTGTATATATATCTGCATTTTATTATATATATATAAAATTCAGATTCTTTTTGATTATAGATTATTACAACATATTGAATATAGTTCCCTGTGCTATGCAGTAAATTTCTGTTATCTGTTTTATATATAATGATATGTATCTATTAAGCCCATCCCTGTAGTTAATCCCTTTCCCAGAGACTGTTTGTTTTTTTTTTCAGTTCTAATTTCTGGCTTTTCTAGATAGGAAAAGGGGGATGGAATCTGACCGCTTCATAAATAAAATAGCCAATGCAGGAGATATAAGAGATGAAATTTTGATCCCTGCATCAGGAAAATGCCCTGGAGGAGGGCATGACAACCCACTCCAGTATTCTTGCCTGGAGAATACCATGGAGAGAGGAGCCTGGTGGGCTACAGTTCATGGGGTTGCAAAGAGTCAGACATGACTGAGTGATTATACTTTCAGTTTCACTCATTGGAATAATGAGTCCTATTCAGAGGCAAATATAACTTATCAGAAATTTTTATTAGGTGAAAATACATGCCAGGTAGAAATTGTAACAAAGAATGTTTAGAAAAGCCAAAACCATCTCTGTGGAGCTCTAAAAATCTAGTATAAAAGCGTTTGTACTTTAAAAATATAGGTCAATTCATAATGAGATAATGAATGAGATACATCTTATCATAGCACATGCATGATAGATATTTTAAAAATTCTTAGTTAACTCAGAATCAGATTTCTACATATTTATAGCTATTTTTGAAAGTTATCAAGACGAAGAATTATTTTTGAGTCTGAATGACCAGGTGAGTCATTTCATTGATGAATAATTTCTCCCAGAAGTTTTACTTTTTCAATACTATCGAATCTGCCAAAGTATACGATTTCTTGTGATTGCCATTAACTCCTGAGAGAAGGACTCCTGAAAAGGAGGTGAATTCCAGTTGTTTCCAACAACATGGGCTTTTGCTGCTGAAAAACCTTCGTTAAGTTACTGCTGTGTAAAATATAAAACTTTTT
The DNA here is from genome assembly GCA_006408695.1 of Aepyceros melampus. Classification (NCBI taxonomy): domain Eukaryota; kingdom Metazoa; phylum Chordata; class Mammalia; order Artiodactyla; family Bovidae; genus Aepyceros; species Aepyceros melampus. The sequence goes on along the minus strand of SJXQ01002830.1, from coordinate 18,409 downwards.
AATAGAGGTGAAAGCAATACTTTTTGTTTTCAGATAATCTTAAACAGAAAAGAAACTGACTCTTTTAAAGAAGGAGCCACCATAACATTTTACTTATAACTTATTTATCTCAGAACTTATTAAAAAAAAAATCTTAGTCATTGTCTTTTGACAGTGTGGATATCCATTTATTTTAAGGACTTTGGAAAATTTCGAAACAACCATTTGACCTATAGATTTCATAGGGCTCAGTTCATATGCATGAGATAGTTTTAGGAGCATGAGGATATGTTCCATAAAATTAGATAGCCATCTTGAAATCACTGAAGAACGGTCAGATGCAAGGCATTGCTCATGCAGAAATAGAATCTAATGGTGGACGTTTCTAGGGGTGTGTGAAGGGGAAAAGAGACATGAAGAGGGGGAATAAGATGGCAAACCAGATTCTGTCTCCACATAAAGAGAAACGTTTTTGTGACAAGTTCCCTCTAAAAGGAAATGAACTGATCAAAGAAATTAATGAAAGTTTAAAGAGATCAGTCAACCATTCGTTAAGAATGGTGTAGAAAGAATTTCTTTGTGGTTTCTGAGTTTGGCTTAAATAATCTGTATGGACCTTTTAAATTCAATGATCTAGAAAAGTAAAATGATAGAATGTTCCAGGTTTAAAACGTTGAGCATCACTGCCTTACTTCATGAGCATTATAAGAATTAAATAAATAAAATGCCTCGGAGTTCTTCCTAAAAGGATAGCTTCAGGAAAAAAGAATAAGTTTTGTAATTATTTTAAAAGCATATGAAGTATTTGGAAAGTAAATAAAAGGCAATTTATAGTGATTTCTTTCACATACTAGTTATAAACAATTTCAGAGCAGATACATCTCTGTGAGGAAAATATCTCAATGAAATCAGTTAGTGTGATTTGGTTGTGAGCAATAGAAACTGGTGGTGCATAACATAAGCAATATTGGAATTTATTGATAAAACAATATAGCTCACAGCATTGAAGAAAATTCAGAGACATTGGTTTTGGGAAGAGCAGGAACCAAAGCCTCTATGGAGAGTAGGATAGCAGCAACTCATGTGTAGTGTCTCCAGGTTGGGGCATAATGCTGGCCATTTTGGTCTCTGTGTCACTCTACTCAATATTCAAATGCCAGTGAAAAGATGTTAAGAGAATATAATTTCAAGGCCTAGCCTGGTTCATATACTTACTCCTTGGCCTGGGAAAGAAAAACTCAGTACTGGGGGTGGCAGAGGTAGTTTCCCAAAGCAAAACTGAGGTACTGCTATTACGAGGAGGAATTTAAGCTGGGCAGAGGTGCACACTTATATGCTCCTTTGAGCCACTTTGGTATGAGCAATGCATTCTTAACTTCTCTCAGCTTCCTTCAGTATGCTCACCCTTCTTAAAATAGATGCAGAAGATGGGACACAATATGGAGGTAATGAAGAGCTGTGCATATAGAAGGAAAGTCATTTGGAAATTCAGAGAGCAGCTTGTACAGAGGTGTTCACAGTGAAAAGAAACAGGAGCCTCTCTAATGCAGAATGTCTGGGCTCAATGGAGGGTCATTGTTGTTGTTCAGTTGCTAAATCACGTCTGACTTTTTGTGACCCTGTGGATTTTAACACACCAGGCTCCCCTGTCCTTCACTATCTCCCGGAGTTTGCTCAAACTCATGTCCATTGATCAGTGATGTCATCTAACCATCTCATCCTTTGTTGCCCCCTTCTCCTCTTGTCCTCAGTCTTTCCCAGCATCAGGGTCTTTTCCAATGAGTCAACTGTTCTGGTGGCCCAAGTATTGGAACTTCAGCTTTAGCATCATTCCTTCCAGTGAATATTCAGGGTTGATTTCCTTTAGGATTGACTCATGTGGTCTCTTTGTTGTCCAAGGGACTTTCAAGAGTCTTCTCCAGCACCACAGTTTGAAAGCATCAGTTCTTTGGCACTCAGCCTTCTTTATAGTCCAGCTCTCACATCCATACATGACTACTGGAAAAACCACAGCTTCGACCATCTGGATCTTTGTTGGCAAAGTGATATCTCTGGTTTTTAATAAGCTGTCTGTGTTTCCATAGCCAACATGAAATTTCTCTTGGCCAAGATGGTTGATGGAAGGTTAGCACAATCATATCTAATATTCTCTTTTAAGTTGTTGCCTGTACTTACCATGTCCTAAGTTTTATCCATTATTCCAAATGTGCCCTAAGAGTCTGTGCAACGTGATCACAAGTTCATGGCTCTTTGGAATGATGAAGAATCAGTGTGGAATGAGTTAATAACAAAAGAGGTCTATATAAAAGGCATAGAAAGTTGTTGGGAAGCAGGCTCTTGACCAGGAAATGAAGCTGTCCTGAAATTGATGAGAATGGTAAGAAAGACACAGGGTGGATAGGGACAGTTTCTACATGATTTAAAAATGGAGATTTTAGGCTTTGTACTTACTTAGTTACATAACCCCATGACAGATCTTTATCCTGCAGCTGTTTTGTCTGATGCCACACTTGAGTTTGTGCTCAGTGTTGGTTCAGGTTTTTCAAAAAAGAATGTACTTGAATAAGAGTGTGTGTTTTCTCTCTTTTATAAGAGAGATGGAAGAAGTGAAGCATCTCACACATATTACAGTGAATTCTTAAAATACCTGTTTGGCATTTAGAAAAATTCTCCAAAATATGTAGAGATTAAAATTAAAGATTTAACCTCAGATTTCATAATTGTCTGCTTATGTCACATGAACTTTAATATGATAAATTATTTTCTAATTTAAATAATAGCCTGCAAATTCTACCAGAATATGATTTTATTCAGATATAATTTTGATTTATTATTCAATTACATTTTCCATGTGACTATAAATGTCAGCACATCTATCCATTTATATGTACTGAATAACAAATTTATTGAAACTCAATGTTCAGAGAATATAAATTTCAAAAAACAGAACATTTATCTTTGTCTAAACTGTTGGAGTCATGTTGCCTTCTAAAGGGTAATTTTAATCCAAAGAAAACAATTGTGTCCTTAAAAATAACTTTTTCTCTTGCTTACTATATCCTAAGTAACTTAACTATTTTAGAGGAATGAGTATAAAATCATGTGTAGCAGTAAATATGGTTTAACTATTATGGATTACAGGAATATGAGATGTTCAAGTGTAATTTTGTTCCTACTTTGGTCAAGTATAATATGAGAAGGAAATTTTGTAGTCCATTGAGAAAGTACAAAGGATTTTTTTTAACCTGAAGATGCAAAACCCCAGACTGCATTTACCTTCCTATAGACATAAATTCAAAATTCCCCAAGCCAGGCTTCAGCAATATGTGAACCGTGAACTTACAGATGTTCAAGCTGGTTTTAGAAAAGGCAGAGGATCCAGAGATCAAATTGCCAACATCCGTTGGATCATGGAAAAAGCAAGAGAGTTCCAGAAAAACATCTATTTCTGCTTTATTGACTATACCAAAGCCTTTGACTGTGTGGATCACAATAAACTGTGGAAAATTCTGAGAGAGATGGGAATACCAGACCACCTGACCTGCCTCTTGAGAAATCTGTATGCAGGTCAGGAAGCAACAGTTCGAACTGGACATGGAACAACAGACTGGTTCCAAATAGGAAAAGGACTATGTCAAGGCTGTATATTGTCACCCTGCTTATTTAACTTCTATGCAGAGTACATCATGAGAAACGCTGGACTGGAAGAAACACAAGCTGGAATCAAGATTGCTGGGGAAATATCAATAACTTCATATATGCAGATGACACCACCCTTATGGCAGAAAGTGAAGAGGAACTAAAGATCATCTTGATGAAAGTGAAAGAGGAGAGTGAAAAAGTTGGCCTAAAGCTCAACATTTAGAAAACGAAGATCATGACATCTGGTCCCATCACTTCATGGGAAATAGATGGGTAAACAGTGGAAACAGTGTCAGACTTTATTTTTCTGGGCTCCAAAATCACTGCAGATGGTGACTGCAGCCATGAAATTAAAAGACATTTACTCCTTGGAAGAAAAGTTATGACCAACCTAGATAGCATATTCAAAAGCAGAGATATTGCTTTCCCGACTAAAGTCCGTCTAGTCAAGGCTATGGTTTTTCCCATAGTCATTATGGATGTGAGAGTTGGACTGTGAAGAAGGCTGAGTGCTGAAGAATTGATGCTTTTGAGCTGTGGTGTTGGAGAAGACTCTTGAGAGTCCCTTGGACTGCAGGGAGATCCAACCAGTCCATTCTGAAGGAGATCGGTCCTGGGATTTCTTTGGAAGGAATGATGCTAAAGCTGAAGCTCCAGTACTTTGGCCACCTCATGTGAAGAGTTGATTCATTGGAAAAGACCCTGATGCTGGGAGGGATTGGGGGCAGGAGGAGAAGGGGACGACAGAGGATGAGATGGCTGGATGGTGTCAGTGACTCCATGAGTGTGGGTCTGGGTGAACTCCGGGAGTTGGTGATGAACAGGGAGGCCTGGTATGCTGCGATTCATGGGGTCACAAAGAGTCGGACATGCCTGAGTGACTGAACTGAACTGAGATATAAGTGCATACCTTGTAAAACTGGCCAAAGGGAAATGGTGGGCCAGTCAGCATAGAACGTGGTACAGACTGCTGAATGATGTGTTTATGTGGCGGGGCAGCGGGGGTGTAATTTTATTTAATTAGTTATTTTTAACTGCTCTGGTCTCAATCACCATTCATTTTTCCTCCCTGCCATGTGCCTCCAAGACTCGCCACAGATTCGGCAGTGAGAGTGCTTCCCGGGGTTTGGAAACTTCTCTCCCTTTAAAACTTTTCCCGGGACAGGACTCCCTTCCCGGGACGGAGCTCCCTCCCCACGTCCTTTGTTTCCCTTTTCGTCTTCTGTGTTTTTCCTACCTCTTTTTGAAGACAATGTTCTGCTTTTCTGGATGCCTTATGTCCTCTGCTCACATTCAGAAGTTGCCCTGTAGGATTTACCCAGCGTTGAGATGTTCTTTTGATGAATTTGTGCCGGAGAAAGTGGTCTCTCCGTCCTATTCCTCCGCCATCTTGAAAAACCCCCCTCCGCTTCTCTTGTTTTAGAGCTTAGTTTCTAGGGTGAGTGGGCTTCAGTAGCTAAGACTCACAGACTCGAGTGCAGGCGCAGTGGTTGTGGTGCACAACTTAGTTGTTCTGTGGCATGTTGGATTTTTCTGCCCCAGGGATCTAACTGGTGTCCCCTGCATTGCAAGGTGGACTCTTACAGGACCACCAGGGAAGCCCTGAACAATGTTTAAGTGACATCATTGGACTATAGAAAAATAGACCAATATGAGTTCACAAAAGGGTTGTGTGATATTATATATCAGGAGATATTAAATGAGGATAAGTCAGAATACTTAGAAGAAATTCACTATGGAAGAATTTTCACTCATCCTTAGATGAGAAGGTTCTCCAGGAGACCATGCTCTCTCACCATTGTAACCTATTGTAGAATTATTAGTCCCGAAGGGCCTTATGGCTAATCCATCACAGTGGGCTCACTTTTACAGAATGAGAGAGTGAACAATTTGTCAAGACAACAGAAATATTTAGATCAACATTAAAAGACCTGGCTTCCTGGTCTCCTGACGTTTCTTCATGTAATTTTCATGGGTTCCTCTTAGTTACTGATGCTGGTACAGTGGGTTTGAGGATAAAAAGATTGTGGCCCCCTCTTTTTGCCTTCTGGAGCCTCAAAGGAAATAGCCAAGGGTAATACTTTCTTTTTCACAATATAGCAGCAGATACAGGCCTTATTATCTGGTGTAAAATATGTGAATTAGAAATTACTTTTTCGTCCTTAAATTTTGTAGTCAATATTTTATGGCACTTAAGTGAGTAATGAATTATTTTTGTCCTAATTCATTATTTATGGAATGCTTTTAACAGAATTTAATTTCACAAAATGACAGGCATAGGGAGAAAAATTGGCCTGGGGATAATTGGCCCACTACTGCCTAAAAGAATTCTTTTGGTAGAAATATTGATGGAATTTCTAAGAAAAGCTATTCACTAGCAATGACATATAATCAACGTTAGATCATTCAGGGTCCAGAAAGCCAATTTATGAAATTTTCTTTCTGTCTTTGTGCCATCTCAATTAAATGAATTTAAATTTGGGAGCAAGTTCATTTTGAACAATGTGCATGAACGCATCATAAATTACTTATTTAATTATGCTCCTGAGCTGTGGAGGTGAAAGGGAAACTCTATGTAGAGACCCTCAAAATAGTTGGTTGTCAGTTTTGGGGAGTCTGTTTGGTATCTTTGCCTCTGACTCTTGATATGTATTCCTGTTTGTATTTGAGCTTCCAAATCTTTCCCCCTAAACATCTGCATTTTGGGAAAAGATAAATCCATCCAACTCCTGGATTAAGGCCACTAGTAGATCCAAGGCTCTGATCACAGAGTTATTTTCAGGACCCTGGAACTGATTAAACCCCAAAGACATGTGTTGGGCTTTCTGGGAAGAAGCTTCTCTGCTTTTTGACCAGAGACTTTTTATTTCTCTCTCCCATAGCATTTCCCTTTTCTTTAAGGAACAATTCCTTTTACAGTGTGAAATAAGGTGTCATGTTAAAACATTGTGATGATAGAGATTAGTTAACTGCACATTTACCAACAGCCATGTTTTGTGATTTATTTCAAAATACATATCTTTTTTTTTTTTGAATTCTGGAAATGTAGAAATGAGAAACAGAAAATGAGATAGATGTAAACACCTTTCTCTTGGGTTAGAACTTGGAAAAACAGGACATTTCTTGGCATCATTGAACACCTGGGTTCTTCCAGCAGGTTATAGCTTCTCAGTCTCAGATGAAGGTGAGGCAATTACCTCCCTTCTACTCGACTTTCAGGCAAAAGCTGTTGATGTACAATAATTGAGTTTTCTCAGGGTGTCCAAAGAAGAAAAGGCATATCATCAGGAAGTGCAGCTGAGTCCTTTATTTCTCTCTGTAATTTACAAAATTTTGGTATGAAATATATAATGCTGAATGATATTTCACTTAAATATTAACAAAACAAACAAAAAAAACACATGTACCCAGTTTCCATCTCAAAGAGAAAACAGGTGATTTAGGGTTCCTCTCTAGGCCTCTTTTTATTTAACAATCAGTAACCCCCCAAAGTAACTACCGCCCTGAATTTTACCTTGCTACTCCTTTTAGTTTTACCACCTATGCTGTTCCCATAAGTAAATACAGTATTTTTAGTTTTGGTTGTAGTTGAACTATATAAAATTGAGTTATACTACATGTATTCTTTTGTGACTTCTTAATTTTTAAATATTACATGCTTGAGGTCAGTCTATACTGAAGCAATTACCTGTGGTTCATTCATTTTCATTATTGAATGGAATAAGCATACCTCATTCCAGTTATTCTTCCTAGTTTTGATTAAAATTTGGTTTGCTTCTAATCTTTCATATCACAAACAGGAAAGATCATTTTTATGCATGCCCCCGGGTATACAAACATTTCTTTAAAGAAGAGTTGTTAGAACACAGAGTGAAAATTAAAAGCATAATATGTGATGCTAACATGTTTTCCAAAGTTGTTTACTTCCTTGTAGGTACTCCTGTCTACACTCTGGTAATTGCTGAAAGCTTGAATTGATTCACACTGTCATCTATGCTTACTGTTGGACAGTGTAGAATTTTGAGGTGGTTGGCAGGTATACAATATTTCATAGTTATATTGCATTTACCAAATTACTGAGGAGACTCACCATCTTTTTATTTTTGATAGGCAATTTAAAATCTTTTGGGTTTTATAAAAAATAATTATTTGGAGTACTTTTAGGTTTACAGCAAAATTGAGATAGAGACACAGAGATGTCCCATCAGCACAGTTCAGTTCAGTCGCTCAGTCGTGTCTGACTCTTTGCGACCCCATGACTCGCAGCACGCCAGGCCTCCCTGTCCATCACCAACTCCCGGAGTTCACTCAGAGTCATGTCCATCGAGTCAGTGATGCCATCCAGCCATCTCATCCTCTGTCGTCCCCTTCTCCTCCTGCCCCCAATCCCTCCCAGCATCAGGGTCTTTTCCAGTGAGTCCCATAGACCCCCTATACATACATGTGCATAGTCTTTCCTTATTGTCAATATGACTTCAGTCTTTACTTTTTTATTTTATTTTTTACCAAGGATGAACCTGCATTGACTTATAATCACCCCGATTCCATAGTTTATCCTAGAGTTCATTTTGGTGCTGTACATTCTGTGGATCTGGACAAACATATGATGACATATATCCCTTGTTATGTATCATATAGAATATTTTTGCCATCCCCAAAATCCTCTACCTATTCATCTCTCATCTTTAGAAACCACTGACTTTTTGCTCTCTCTGTAAATTTTTCCTTTCCCAGAATGTCATAGTTGAACTTCTACAGTATGTAGCCTTCTCAGATTGGCTATTGCACTTAGTAATATGTGTTTAATTTTCCTCTATATCTCTTTATGATTTGAGAACTCCTTTTTACTACTATATAATATTCCATTAGCCGACTATACCAAAATTTATGTATTTATTGACCTACTGAAAGACATGTTGGTTGTTTTCAAGTTTGGCAGTTATTAATAAAACTGCTATAAATATCCCTGTGCAGATATGGGTATGAATATAGGTTTTCAGCCCCTCTGGGTAAGTATAAAGGAGTATGAATGCTAGATTGTATGGTAAGAGTAATTTTAGTTGAATAAGAAACCACCAAACTATCTTCTAAAGGGACTCTAACATTTTACATTTCCACTACAGTGTGTGAGAGTTCCCTTTCCTCCACATTCTCACTAGGATCTAGGATCATCAGTGTTCTGAATTTTGGCCATTCTAAGAGGTATATAGTGGTATCTCACTGTTGTTTTAATCTGCATTGTCTTGATGATGTATGTTGTGAAACCTCTCTTCATATGCTTATTTGTCATTTACTTCTTTGATGAGAGGAATGTTAAGGTCTTTGGCCCATATTTTAATCAGGTTGTTTATTTTCTTATTGTTGAATGGTAAGAGTTCTTTGTATATTTCAGATAACAGTCTGTTATCAGTTGTATCTTTTGCAAATATTTTCTCCCAGTTTGTGGCTTATCTTCTAATTCTCTTGACTTAGTCATTTGCAGAGCAGCAGTTTTATTTAAAAAAAAAATTTCAGTGAAATCTAGCTTATCAATTATTTCTTTTATGGAGTATGTCTTTGGCGTATTTTAAAAAGGCATCTTTATACCAAAATCATCTAGGTTTTCTCCTATGTTATTTGTTGGAATTTTCATAGCTTTGCTTTTTAGATTTATGGTTCATTTTGAGTTTAATGATCCATTTTGGTAAAAGGTGTAAGGTCTGTGTTTAGTCTTTTTAATATGTAGACATCTGCTTGTTCTAGTATCTTTTGTTGAAGTAACTTTCTTTGCCCCATTTTATTGTCTTTGATCCTTTGTCATAGATCAGTTGACTATATTATGAGAGTCTGTTTCTGGGCTCTCTGTTCTGTTGCACTGATCTATTTGTTATTTGCCAATACCATATTCTATTGAAGTGTTATAAGTCTTAAAGTTGTATAGAATCAGTGTTTTAACTTTGTTCTTTCTCAAGTCTGGACCTTTTTCTTCCTCATATAAACTTCAGAATCAATTTGTCAATATCCATAAAATAATTTGCTGGGGATTTTAGTGGTTGCATTGAATCTATCTACTGAGTTGGGAAAAACAGACATCTTAACAATATTGAGGCTACCTCTCTATGTGCATAGACTATCTCTCCATTTATTTAGTTCTTTGATTTCATTCATCAAAGTTTTATAGTATTCCTTTTATATATATTGTACATATTTTATTAGATTTATACTTAGGCAATTTCACTTTTGGGGTGCTAATGTGAATGGTATTATGATCTTAACTTCTAATTACACTTGTCATTGATGGCTCATCAGTTCAGTTCAGTCGCTCAATCGTGTCTGACTCTTTGTGACCCCATGAATCGCAGCACACCAGGCCTCCCTGTCCATCACCAACTCCCAGAGTTCACTCAGACTCACGTCCATCGAGTCAGTGATGCCATCCAGCCATCTCATCCTCTGTCGTCCCCTTCTCCTTCTGCCCCCAATCCCTCCCAGCATCAGGGTCTTTTCCAGTGAGTCAAGTCTTCATATGAGGTGGCCAAAGTACTGGAGTTTCAGCTTTAGCATCATTCCTTCCAAAGAACACATCATATAGGAAAGCAACTGACTTGTGTATATTAACCTTGTATCCTGCAATTTGCTATAGTTGCTTATTAGCTCCTGTAAATTTTTTGTTGATCTTTAAGATTTTTTACATGGATAATCATGTTATCTGGGAAAAAAAGTTATATCTGTCTTTCCGGTCTCTATACCTTTTATTTCCTTTTCTTGCCTTGTTTCATCAGCAAGTACTTTTAGTAAGATATTGAAAAGGAATGGTAGAAAGGAACATCCTTGCCTTTGTACCTGATCTTAGTGGGAAAGCTTAATTTTTCTCACCATGAAATATGGTGTTAGATGTAGGATTTTGAGGGTTGTCTCTAACAAGTTTAGAAAGTTTCTCTCTTAATTTACTGAGATAATTTATCATGAATGAGTACTGGATTTTGTCAGATGTTTCATCTGTATCAATGTGATCATGTGATTTTTGTGTTTATGTGTGTGTTGATATGATAGATTAAATTAACTGATTTTCAAATGTTGAACTGCCCTACATATCTGGGTGAAATCTCACTTGGTTGTGATGTATATTTATTTTTATACTTTTTTAGATTTAGTTTGATAATATTTTGTTGAGGATCTTTGCATCTATTCATAAGAAATATTGGTTTCTTTTCTTATAATGTCTGTCTGATTTGGTATTAGGGTAGTAACATGTGTCTGCTTCTGTCCTGTGAAGGAGATCATAGAAAATTGGTATGATTTCTTCATTAAATGTTTAATATTACAGAATTTTCCTGTGAGTCCATCCAGACATGGTACTTTCTGTTCTGGAAGATTGTTAATTGGTTCAATTTCTTTAATATATGTAAGCCTATCAAAATAATCTATTTCTTCTTGTGGGTTTTTTTCAATATTGAGTTTGTCAAAAATAGTCAAACATTATTGAGTGTTTTGTCATCTCTGGTACATCTTCACTCTTTTAAAACTTTTATATAAGTAGAATTTGCCACTGTTGTTCATGGTTTACACTTTGTAACTGATTTAAAAAAAAAATCTTACTCTATTCCAAGTTCATAGTGATGCTTTTTCTATATTTTATAGAAATGTAAAAAATTGCCCTTTTTATTTGTGAATTTGATTCATCTGGGTTAAAAGGAAGACTCAAATTTATGTTTTTTTACTGTGTGGATGATTAGTGCCCTGCAACCATGCTTATTCCTCCAATCAACAAAAGTTTGACTGTGAAGGAAGCTGAGCGCCGAAGAATTGATGCTTTTGAACTGTGGTTTTGGAGAAGACTCTTGAGAGTCCCTTGGACTGCAAGGAGATCGAACCAGTCCATTCTGAAGGAGATCAGCCATGGGATTTCTTTGGAGGGAATGATGCTGAAGCTGAACCTCCAGTACCTTGGCCACCTTATGCAAAGAGTTGACTCATTGGAAAAGACTGATGCTGGGAGGGATTGGGGGCAGGAGGAGAAGGGGACGACAGAGGATGAGATGGCTAGATGGCATCACTGACTCGATGGAGGCATGTCTGAGTGAACTCCGGGAGCTGGTGATGGACAAGGAGGCCTGGCGTGCTGCGATTCATGGGGTCACAAAGAGTTGGACACGACTGAGCGACTGAACTTGAACTTGTATGTATCTTGGAATGAATGTCTTTTTATTTGTGCTATCTTCAATTTATCTTTTTTTGTAGAGTTCAGGATTCATATCTTTCAACACTTTTGCAGTTTTCTGTTATCTCTCAAATATTATTGCTTCTTCATTTCTATTATCATCTTCTGGAAATTCAATTATGCTGTGTTAGATCTATATTTTTCTTATTTCCTATATCTTTATTTTTCTGTGCTTAAAGTGGAATGATTTCTTTGAAACTGCTTCCAAGTTTACAAATCTAATATTGTGTGTTTAATCTGTTTAGGCATTTTTTTAGTATTAATTTTAATAATTATTAATATAAATTTCTTTAGATTTTTAATACACTCACTTATTTTTAAAATTGAATTTCTTACCCCAAGTCATATTTTAAATTTTCATTTTTTGTGATATTAAGACATGTAGTTAGCATTCTGTGGCAGTAGTTCCAATAAGTGAAGTTATTTGTGGATATTCTTGTACTGTATTTTTTCCTCACTCTTGTTCATATGCTCAGTCACTAAGTCGTGTCTGACTCTTTGTGACCCCATGAACTGTCTATGGAATTTTCCAGTCAAGAATACTGGAATGGGTTGCCATTTTCCTACTCCAACGGATCTTTCCAATCCAGGGATCGAACCCACATCTGTGTCTCTTGTACTGCAGGCAGATTCTTTACCTGCTGAGCTATCTGAGAAGCATGGTGCTTTCCCCCCTGTTTTTAACTTAAAGCTTCTAATTTTACTTAAAATTTTACAAATGGGAAATCTTTGAGGTCTGGGTTGAAGGAGTTTTCCCCTAGAGAAAACTTTTTGTTTGTTATTTCAGACATCAGGGAGCACTGCGACACCTGGAACACACTACATTAAATCCTAGCCTTGCTGCATTTTTAGTGATATAGTAGTGTAAATTTAGACTGTGAATCCGTATGAGGTCTAGCTTGTGATTATGAAATCTCAGGAGAGTTTATTTACACTCAACACAGTGCCAGATTCAGAACAGATTTGCTGTTTATCTTTTTGTGTGGCAAGATTAAAAGTGAAAGTTGCTCAGTCGTGTCCAACTCTGTGACCTCAAGGATATACAGTCCATGGAATTCTCCAGGCCGGAATACTGGAGTGGGTAGGCAGCCATTCCCTTCTCCAGGGGATCTTCCCAACCAAGGGATCCAACCGAGGTCTCCCGAGTTGCAGGTGGACTCTTTATCAGCTGAGCCTTGAATCCACCTAAAATATTAAGTGGAAAATCTAGAAATAATTTATAAGTTTTTAACTATTATATTTATTTATGTATCTAATTAATTTTTGACTGTACCACGTGGCATGTAGGACCCTAGTTTCCTGGCCAGGATCAAACCAGTGTCCCCTGTATTGGCAGCATAAAGTCTTAACCACTAGGCCACCAGGAAAGTCCAGCAAAATTATTCTTCAGTTTTGTTGTTCTGTATTTATGTGTCGATTTCCTGTCCTCTCTGCTCAGATTATATTTCAAAGAAGAATATTAAGTTTTCTAGAATTTGCAGAAATCCTCAGGATGAAAGCCAACTTTGGTATTTAATTTTATCAACTAGTATCGGCTATAACTATATTTTTGGCCTCTGAAATTCTTCGTTTCAATTTATTAATACATTAAATTTTTCAATATTTGAAAAAATATTTCCTCTGTAGTGTTAGACATTAAAGTCTCCCAAGAAATGCATTTTTATTCCATTTCCTTTGGTTTATCCCTGAGGCTTCTATGTTCCTTCCTTCTTACTTTTTTCTCACTAGTTAATTATGGAACTTGAACAGAGTTTTATTAGTTTTACTGGGAAGGAATTTGAGCTGTAATGACTAGCCATTTTTTGTTAAAGTGTACTATAGATTGTACTGAATACCAGTTTAGTGTGAAGTATTTAAACACAAGTGAAAATGATTTTGTATTTTAACATTTTTCTACTTGTACATGTTCATGTTGTTAACTAGTTTGATTAATATTATAAGATATAGTCTTAAGTCTACTTTTATGAGGTAATACAATATATTACCAAAAATATTGCATGTGAAGAAATATTGACGTATATACTATATTCAAAGTAATTTCCATTGTAATTTATTTTCTATATTATTTAGTTCTGTATATTTTTAAACATTTTTTTCTATTGACAGTCAAAAAATATTTTAAGATTCCTTCTACCATCATTCCTAGATTTTCAATTTTTATTAAAAATCTCAAGCATAACCATTTCTACTTATTATTAGCTCAGTTCTCATCATATGCAAATGAGATATATACAGTTAATTTAGAAAAAAATAAATTTTTGTTATTTATAGCAGAGTTTTTTCCAGTTTATAATTAATTGTGTTATGTTTTATTTTTAGCATATTTTTTAATTGAAGCAGAGTTGGTATGAAATGTTGTATAAGTTAAAGGTGTCCAATATAATGATTCACAATTTTAAATGTTATATTCCTTTTATGCTTATGAATTATTGACTATATTCCCCATGTTGTACAGTACATCATTATAGCTTATTTTATACCTAATAGTTTGTACCTCTTATCCCCTACCCTTATGTTGCTTTTGCCCTTTCTTGCCATGATCTTTCACATTTTCCTGCTTTGTTTTCTTCACAGCCTATAAATACTGGGAATTATCTTGTTCTTCCTGCTAAAATGTAATTTCCATTACAGCAGGGCATTTTCCATCTTATTAACTTCCATATCTCTGATACTTAAACATGTGCACAGAGTAGGTAGGCTTATGTTATTATGTTAGTGCAAACATAATTGCAGTTATGGACCATGAGTTTTAAATCATTATAACTGGGCTGTAAAACTTCTCTATTAATCAAGATAGAAACCATTGCAGTCAACACATTTTTGCCAAGGAGAAATACATTTGTTTATTCCTGTAGCATAAAAATTCATGCTTCACGATTTAACAAACTCTTGGAAAGTATTTTCTTCCTCCTGGTTGTGGAAGCATTTCCCCTGCTTCAAGTTGTTGAAATGCTTGAAGAAGTGGTAGTCCATTGGTGAGAGGTCAGCTGAATATGGTGGATGGGGCAAAACATTGTAGCCCAGTTCATCCAACTTTTGAAGCATTGGTTGTGCCACGGGCAGTTGGGTGTTGTCATGGAGAAGAATTAGGCCCTTCCTGTTGACTAACGCCAGCTGTAGGTGTTGCCGTTTTCAGTGCATCTCATCAATTTGCTGAGACGTAATGGTTTTGCACGGATTCAGAAAGCTGTAGTGGATCAAACTGGCAACAGACCACCGAACAGTGACCCTGATCTTTTTTTGGTGCTAGTTTGGCTTTGGAAAGTGCTTTGGAACTTCTTCTTGGTCTCACCACTGAGCTGGTGGTTGTATAAAATCCACTTTTCATTGCTTGTTGCAATCCAGTTGAGAAATTGTTACACAGAATAAGAGAAAACCACATTTTAAAACGATGACTTTTTGATTTGCAGTCAGCTCGTGAGGCACCCATTTATCAAGCTTTTCCGTCTTGTCAGTTTTCTTCAAATGCCAAATGACTGCAGAATGGTTGATCTTGAGTTCTTTGACATCTTGTCTTGGAGCGTGAGAGGATCCGCTTCCATGATCCTTCCAGTTGGTTCCTGTCAACCTCTGATGGTCAGCCACTGTGCCTCTTATCTTCAAGGCTCTCATTTTGTTTGCAGCACTTCTTAAAACACCCTTGCATTGTACATTTGTTAGCAGTTCCTGGGCCAAATGTGTTCTTGATGTTGCAAGTTTTCTCAGCTGCTTTACAACTGATTTTGAACTTGAATAAATTGCTTGGATTTGCTTTTTGTCTAATATCATTCCCTAAGTCTTAAAATAAATATAAAATACAAAGGAAGTAATGTCATTAGCAAAAAAACAAACAAACAAACTTAAGACGAGAAATGTGCATTAAAATGGTGTACAAATAACCACATTTAAGAATGTATTCCAGTATCAAATGGCAAAGTTTAACAGTGCAAACCTGAAATTACTTTTGCACCAACCTAATAAATAAATCAGTGAATAGTCTACATAATGGAATTATCCTTAATATATTGTTGTTGTAATAATATATTTATAGTCTTAGACAGTTTTTAAAGTACAGTCACTTACATTATCTTTAATCATGTGGGAACAGTTCTAATTATCATAAATGTAATAAAGAACTTTCATCTAAAGGCAGCCTGATGATAGGATTTTCAAGATACTTTGCACAAACATTATGTGGAGAATTTCATGTTCTAGTATAGTTCTCTTCATCCTCTACAAATACCTTCATTGGAAATAAAAGTGACGCATTAAGAAGCAGTTACCATGGTAAACTTAGATTTTCAGTAATGCAAGTGAAATTCCTTTGTTAAAGCCAAAACTAAGTGTTACAGTTGATTCTCTACTTGAGTGTGTGTGTGTGTGTGTGTGTGTTTAATGTTTATTGTTAGGAAGTTTGTTTCTTTTTCCCCCCTTCCTGAATTTGTAACATCTCTCAGTGGCATTTGATTAGGTAGGGCAAAGTGTCTGGAATTCAAATGGCCCTATGCAAATTTGTTTAACACTTACATCAGGGCCTTAAATGAACAAATTGAAAATAATACATGGTGTGGTAGAGTTTTAGCACCACCAAAATTGACTTCGGAAACTTCATCTTCTATTTACTTTTCTTCTACTGAGAAGGAGCATGTCAGTTAGCTTTTGCTGTGTAATACACCACCCACAATATTAATGTCCTAAAACAACAATCATTTATTAACTTGTAGTACTATAGGTTGGCAATTTGGGCTGGGCCCAGTTGGACAGCTCTTCTCCAGAGTTCTCCGGGGGTCAAATTCAAAGCTGCAGTCTGCTAGGGGCAGGTTGACGCTGGATGAACTCCTTCATGTGTTTGGGTGCTAACTGCATTGGTGGAGACAACTGTGTCACGTGTCTCTAGTCTCTTGCAGGCTGGTCCAGGCTTCTTCCTGTGGTGGCAGCAAGACAGGGTAAACTTTGTAAGCACAAGCATTTATCAAGTCTCGGCTTCTGTCACACTTACTGAAGCGTGTCACATGCCAAAGACCTGATAGCAAGAAGGAGAGATCTACATTCCATCTCTTTCTAGAAGGAGCTGTAAAGTCGCATTGTAGATGGGTGTACATATATAGGATTGGGAGGGATTAGAGATCATCTTTCGTGGTTTACTGAAAGGGCTTCCTAAAAATCCTCTCTTAAAATTGAAATCTAACAGAGCCAAGACACTTTAAGGTTTAATTACTGAATGGATTTTTTTTTTTTTAGCATGGGATTTTTTTTTTTAGCATGAATTCTCAAAATAGTAGTTCTCATTTTGGGATGTGTAAGAAATATCTTCTGTGCCCATTGATGTGCAGATTCCATCATTTTGTCTTACCCTGTTCTTATTCAGTGTATTTGGGGTGCAGTCCATGAATTTTTTTTTTTTAACTGACAAATATATTGTAATGTAGGAGCTCTAGAAGGACTGTATTTTTTCTGAAGACTGAATAGAAATGGTATGCATGCCAATGTCTAGGCAAGAAGTGTGAAGCAATCTGTTGAAAACTTACATTTCTTTGAAATTTATATTTTATCTGAAAAGAGTTGAATCATATAGCATATGGTTTTCTTAACCTCTAGCTAAATTTAAGTTAAGCTCTGGTGAGTTAAATTCTATTTACCCATGTGATATATTTTCTTTCATGTAAGTAAACTTAAGTAATGAGAAAAATTCTTTTTTAAGATATATACTATAGAAGTGCAAAGTTATAACTGACAATATTACTTCTCTGAAGTCAGCTCTTGTATGAAGCATTTGCCTAAAAAGGATCTTTCTTATCGATTTTAAACATTATGGTGTTAAGAGAGCAGTTGAAATAGAGAAGTAGCAAATTAGATATTTTTCCAAGCCATGTATGTTCTATTTCTAAATAATGAATTAGGAAAAATAACATTAATATTTAATTTCTAACACTTTGGCCAAGTATATTATTTATGTTAAAATGATTGGATAAATATTTCAATAAAATATTTTGTTTTGGTATAAATCTTATATTTTAACTTGTAAATTTGATTTGTATTCTGTTTAAATATAAGTAAACCATATGCTATATATGCTAGGCAAATAATCTCTACCACATTGTAATACACATATTGAAACAACACTATGAAAACTAACAGTCTACCATGGAACTGACCACTAGTTGTATGTATGGTTAGAAAATAACAAGAGACAGTAAAAACACTTGATTTTAAATAATGTTATACACGCACTTGAGCGTGGCCAAGAGCTACCCCACGTCTGAGGTCAGGGGCAGCAGCCTAGAGTGCCAGGTTGCGACGGCGCAGAAATGGCCGAGAGGAGCTACCCCACGTCCGAGGTCAGTGGCGGCTGGGAGGAGCTACCCCGCGTCTGAGGTCAGGGGTGGCAGCCGGGAGGAGACACCTGGCGTCCGAGGTCAGTGGTGGCCGGGAGGAGACATCCCACTTCCGAGGTCAGGGCGGCGGTCGGGAGAAGCCACCTCGCCCCTAGGGCCAGGAGCGGCAGCTGAGAGGAGCCACCCACGCCCAAAGCCAGGGCCGGCGGCCGGGAGGAGCAACCCGAGGAGTGGTGGCTGGGCAGGCACAGGAGGGCCTAGAGGAACTATCCTA
>SJXQ01002829.1:0-15655 GCA_006408695.1 Aepyceros melampus | reverse complement strand
CACACACACACACACACACACACACACACACACACCCACCCACCTCCTTGCTTTCAGACGTGGTTTTTCATAAGGACTGAAATTCCTGACCATTTAAGCAGTAACATGCCACTACCCAGCTCATGGTTCCGAGGGAGGACAGTAGCAGTCAGAAACAGCCCCTGCTTGGGGAATGCACACCATCTCAGATGCATAACACCACAAGGAATCCAGAGCCATGAGTGTGTCTGATGGCATGGCAGGGCCCAAGGACATCAGTGGTTGCCTGACAATTGGGAATGCCCAGCATCCTTGCAGATGTCTGTTCCAGTGTCCTCTTCCACCCCAGATTAGGGCTGCTGCTCCTGGCACTTCTTGGCCTGGCATGTAACCTGAATGGCTCCTTGACCTAAAGCAGATTATGAACCATCCTGTAGTGTCCATCATGTTCACCTACAAAAATAAAGACTTTCTTAGTTACATGATCGAAAAGGTCAGTGAGGGAGACCTAGGTTGGGTGGGTAGGGGACCTGGCAGGGAGTTGTGGGACCATGTTATTCATGATTCTGTTCTGTGACACTTTGGAGACACCTTAGAAGCTGTTGGTGATGGACAGGGAGGCCTGGCGTACTGTGATTCATGGGGTCGCAGAGTCGGACAGGACTGCGTGACTGAACTGAACTGAACTGAACTAGAAGCTGTTAATTCTTGCCTGGGAGGCAAGCTGAGGTCACTATATGCTTACACCTTTTCCTTCCACCCTATGCTGGTAGGTAGATTTGTGGAGCCATCCACAGTCCCACTGCAAGCTGATTTTTCCCTTCAGGACAACCCCTACTTCATGAACATGGTGATCATTAAGGAGTATTACCTTGACATCACTGGTAAAATGTGGCTCCTGGTGTTCTGAGTGTGTGTGTGCAAGAAGGTGGATGATCCACCTGCGGGATCTGCTCCTGTCTCCCCTATCTTTCTGCATGATATAGGGAACATCATTCCACTTCAGTCCAGTGGTTCTGATGATTTAAATGGGGAGCATCCAGCCACAGGTGGACACCAGGAGACTTAACTTTCTCAATTGGTTATCAGGCTAAAACTTCCCAGAATAGAATAGGATTCCTGAGGTGAGGTTGTTTTGGATCTGTGCACAGTTGACAATTGATGTTGGAGTTCTTGGCTACACACACACACTCACACACACACACACACAGTGTGTCTATGAGTGAAGCAAGTCTGTCTCAAATCAGCTGTGGTTGCAGCACGGGAGTCCTATGTTATAATACTAAAGGCAGACTAAATTAAGTATCTTTATCAGAATCATCCTTCCAAGTGGCCTACCATAGTGGGGTTGCTTTGGGCCTGCACACAGTTGGCGATTGATGTTGCAATTGTTGGCTGTGTGCATACACACACACACACACACACACACACACTGACAATTGATGTTGGAGTTCTTGGCTACACACACACACTCACACACACACACACACAGTGTGTCTATGAGTGAAGCAAGTCTGTCTCAAATCAGCTGTGGTTGCAGCACGGGAGTCCTATGTTATAATACTAAAGGCAGACTAAATTAAGTATCTTTATCAGAATCATCCTTCCAAGTGGCCTACCATAGTGGGGTTGCTTTGGGCCTGCACACAGTTGGCGATTGATGTTGCAATTGTTGGCTGTGTGCATACACACACACACACACACACACACACACACACATGTTGCTTTGGACATGCACACAGTGGCAATTGATGTTGGGAGATTTGACTGCACGTACACACAGACACACAGTGTGTCTGCAAGTAAAGCAAGTCTCCCTCAAGTCAGCTGTGGTTTTGGGGCATAAGTGTCCTAGGTGATATTACTAGAGCCAGGGTGAACTAAGTATCTTTGTGAAAATCATTCTTCCATGGGTCCTGCCATCCCTAGGCCTCCTGCTGCTCACTGAGTTTGAGACTGCTTGGGCCCTTCACTCCCACCCTTTACCCTGGGAAGGGTTGCCTATCGTTGAAAGGGCATCTTCTCCAGGGGCCCAGTGTACCTGTGTGCTGACTTTGGGATCTTCTGTGAATTTCCACATGTACCACTTGGCCTCTAACAACCACCACACATGCTGCACTGGAAGCGGCTTAAGGCTGCCTTGGGAAACTATGGATGAGCTCGGGGAGGTGGTGGACAGGGAGCCCTGAGAGCAAGACTTGGTACCTACTAATGTCATCTCTGACATTGCTGGACACAGGTGTCTTCAGCTACTGAAACACCTGTATATTCTGTTTACATTTGTGTCCCTATGCCAAGCATGTGTGTGTATACATATCTGTGCTTGTGTCACCTGTGTTTATGTGTGTCTCTGTGTGTGTGTGTCCAGCCCAGGGCAGACGTAGAGATGAAGTGACAGGAGAGGAGGTGCCAAGTAACCAGAAGGGGAGACATGAAGTCTGAGGGTGGTTGGTCACTGAATCTCCACAGTGACCGTATTCAGGATGGAAATGAGGAAAGCATAACCAGTGATAACTCCAGACCATGGCTCCAGAAATCTGCAATTAGATCATATACAAAACACACTCACCATTTCTACCATGTTGTTGTATGTGTTTGGATGGGGAAGTGGGGGTGCATGGTCTGAGGATTCAGCCAGGGCAGATCAGGTAGTGTGGGGCTTCGAAACCACTGCTTGTGGAGCCCTCAGTCTGTGGGGATGTGGGCCAGCCTGTGGAAATGGTGGATGTGGCTACAGCAGGAGCTGGGATGATGAGGAGGAAAATGTCCTCTGAATAAGAGCAGAGACCTGAAGGAGAAAAAGATACAGAAAGCCTGCTGCACTGGAGACTTGTTCCATACATGTGATTAGCAGAGCCGGGAAGGTCCTGAGCCAGTGCTGCCCAGGATCAGCTCGTCAGCCAGCATATGTCTCCCCGAGGGTTGGCACACACCTGCACGATCCAACACAAAAGTGCTAAGTTAGGCTTTCTGTGCATCCAGAACAGGTTGTGAGTGTGCCATGCCTCCAGTCACTTCCCACCTACCTGGCAGTGCAGAAAGGTTATGAAAGCATCAGTGTGTGTTTATGTTTTGCCTCTCTTCCGAGTGTGTTTTCTAGGGAGCTAACAGGGAGGAAGCAAGAATGTGGGCTGTTTGCATGCAGAGACTGGGACTTGAGACATGTAGTATGGGGGTAGTGTCCCTGGAGGTCAGTTCAGAGGCTGCTGGTATTCATTTCATGGACTTGGTAATAGTGGTCCTTCGGAAGATGCCCCATTGCTCAGCTTGATAGTCCTGATGTGAATTATTTGCTTTCTCTGGAGTCTTGTGCTTGGCAGTGTGTATGACTCCAGTGATTCACGAGTTAATCAACATGAAGGCCAAGAATCAGGGATGTTTTTCTATTCAGTGCACAGCCCCTTTCTACATGTATACATTTCAATTTACAAAACATGAAGCATTAAGTAAGTCAGTAGCAGTAGCCTCAGCTCAAATGCTAAACAGCCACATGTGATATAAGGGCTACAGTGCTAAGCAACAGAATTATTTGTGCAGAGAAATCACAATGCTGTGCTAGAGGATATGGACCTATGAGACTGGAGAAAAGAGAAGAATACAGTTTCTAGGCAATCTTCAAACACTAGGATGATGAAAACAGTGGATAAATGTTAGTGTCTTCAGTGATGTAGAGCAACAATGATGTAAAAGTGACTATCCTGGAGAAACTTCTCCATTTAAACTCAACAGCAAGCAATGCTGTTCAGTAAGATACCAGAGGTAAAGAAAATCTGCTCCTTATGTCCAAGGCTTTGCTGGGAACAAACAGAACGTATGGAAGAACTGAGGTCACCCAGCAGATTAATAGTATGGCCACAAAGAGTCAAGGGCATACATGGTGTCTGACCTGCAGCTGGCCCAGACAGTAGCCCAAATTGACAGGCCTGCCTGGTTCATGGACTGGCTGAGCTGTTCCCAATACCCATGTTTGAGAGGAGGAATAAGGGATGTTTCCAAGTTGTCTGTAGCAGCAAGGGTTTTACATATCTGGGTGACATACAGAAAGTACGAGTGGCTACCTTTAACTACCCAAGTTGGTACCAGGGGGTAAGGAAGAGATATGGTGGCAGCTGAAAACACTTGATTCTTCAGCTATCTGAACAGTGTGCCTGGTGTGCTCAACAATGTTTATCTCACTGTTCATCTACAAAATAAAACCCTTTGAGTCCTCCCAGTCTGCTGATATTCAAGGGAAAAACAGATGAGGGAAGCAGGGTCCAACACAAAAGGACTTTTGTTCTCCAGTCAATAATTTCCTCATAAGTGTACATCTTAAGGCCATGAAACCTCAGGTAAAAGCATGGTTATAAACCATCTGAGTGCAAATAAACTAGAAGAGGATCAAGCTCTAGGACACAGAGAAGCAAAGGTATATTCTCAATGAAAACAAAAAGTATCATGTGCAGTACCACTTGCAACACTTATAGGTATTAATCATATATTTTTATTCTTCCAAACAACTCTTCGTCGATCATTCAAGAGATGAAACAAACAATATTCACACTGGCAAGATTCAGAATTCAGACTCATAATCCAGGCCTCTGATATTCAAGGGAAAAACAGATGAGGGAAGCAGGGTCCAACACAAAAGGACTTTTGTTCTCCAGTCAATAATTTCCTCATAAGTGTACATCTTAAGGCCATGAAACCTCAGGTAAAAGCATGGTTATAAACCATCTGAGTGCAAATAAACTAGAAGAGGATCAAGCTCTAGGACACAGAGAAGCAAAGGTATATTCTCAATGAAAACAAAAAGTATCATGTGCAGTACCACTTGCAACACTTATAGGTATTAATCATATATTTTTATTCTTCCAAACAACTCTTCGTCGATCATTCAAGAGATGAAACAAACAATATTCACACTGGCAAGATTCAGAATTCAGACTCATAATCCAGGCCCAGAGTCTACCACCTTGCAAACTACTATTGCAAGATACTTCTGGGAAGGGAAGGTAATAGAACTTGAGTCAGATTTAATGCACGTGGTAAGGCTAGATATGTTCTCATCCAACCTACAGATGTCTCTATTTCTCCGTAAGCAGAGGACATGAGGAAAATGGTGCAAGGCAAGCATCTTGCAGAACAACTGCATTTAATCTTATCTGATAACCCTGGATTTGAGAGAAATTCCATGCTGGTGAAGTGTGGAGCCTTTTGGATTAGTATGTGAAACTGCTTCTTCCAAAGACAACTAGGTTTGAGCCTTTGCTGAAGGAAGGATATGACAGACGTGGATTGAGGCTTCTTTAATAAGAATTCCAATGCTAAACACAGAAAGCAGCAACAAGAAGTTCTCAAAAAGACATAAGCCTCAGCTTTTGCCAGAAAGTGAGTTGACTGAAAACATGAAAGAGGAAAATAAAGGAATTAGCAAATGCTGTATTGTACATAAGGAACCTCCACATCTTCACCATCCTCATCATTGCAGGACAGCTCAAGCACCAATGCTTGCATGTGGTGTCCCAGCTTTTGCTTTGTTACTGACTCACAATTTCTGTCATCCTAGTATGAGAAATAACACGGTCAGGTAAGTAGAAAAAGAGGAAAGGAGGGGAAAATAAGTAAACATGAGTTGCACAGATAGATGATGCTTCCTAGTTGAGACAGAACTTCTTTCTCCCTGCCCAGTGAGCTCATGATTGATCCATCTGTTCCTTCAGCATGCTGAGTGGAATGAAAAACAAGTAGAGTGTGGATATACCTTGGGATAGCATAGTGATCTCCAATTTGTGCTATGTCTGAAAATATTAGAAAGGAGGAGCAACATGTCACTAGGATGGACATTACCAGGGACCTGGGGAAGCACTATGCTATGTGTAGTAAGTGAAAAAGGTGCCTTACCTTAAAGTAGTCAAGGAACTGCTTGAGAGTCATCTCTTTACCATTAGGCTGCAGCCCCTGGACCTCCAAGCAATCCGAAAGTGTCCACTTTTGGTTATAAAACTGTAGGATAAAGCACAGTAGAGTAAATCAGGGAACAAGCCCAGGATAGACTCTCCTCTTTAAATCACAAATATGACAGTTTAATTTCCACAGTGCACAGTTTCAAACAATAAACACAGGGTATACAAAATTAAACTTCCAGAATGATTAAAACCAGAGCGAGTTCTCCAAGTGTAAGATACATATACTGCCTACTCATATACATATACATACATATTATCACTCACTGATGAGTAATACCAAAGGTTTCCATAAAAATAATACTTTACCTTGTGACAGGGTGGGGAAAGGGGCCCAGGGAAGCAGAAAAAGGTCAGGGCCAAGTTGATGGACCTATTCTTTCAGGACTCAAGCTGTTGGTGTCCCTATACCATTTTGTACAGCTCCAGACATACAAGGCCAACTATAGCTGCTGTGGTTGTAGCAATGGCTGTGATGATCTTCCCTGAAATCAGCTTGCTCTATGACACAGAATGTGACAAGCAGAGGTGGTTGTTAAGGGAGGTTGAGGGCCCACTGAAAAGGTCATATGTGACAGATACAAATTTGGAAAGGGTTCAAGATTAGATCCTTTTTTTTTTTTTTACCTTATACCGGTCTGCAGAGGGAATATTATAGTGCTCTGCCCAGAGGTTGGATGCAGCCACAGTGAAATCCATGTGAAAGTTGGTGCTATAATCCAATTGTTGAGTGGAGACAGAGCAGAATAGAGGAAGCAGATTAGGAACCAAAGGTTTTCTAGATAGTATGGACTGATATCTATTCCCCTCCAATACCTGCCAGACCAGCCAAAGATGTTCCATCCACAAAATAACTGGGCCATATGGTGGGTGTGTAAGCCGGGTGAAAGCTAAAGATGGCTCAGCCCATCCTCCTATCCTGCTGAGGGTACCCTCCTCCTAATCACCCTCTCAAAGTTGATGGGGTACATCTCAAACCCAGAAAGCCTCTGTGTGATGGGCAGCATAGCCATGAGCTCCTGTAGGCAGTTATCATCTTCAGAGAGGAGGTAGTACATGTCACTCCCCAGATACAAATTAGATTCTGGGCCAGGGTCTGAGGTGAAAGCAACAGTCCATAGGAAGTCAGAGAATTCACACAGATAAAGTATTTAAAATGGAGAGACATTATGGGAAAGAGTACAGTGAAGCGGGAAAGGGAAGGCAGAAATACCTCAAAAGAAAAAGTAGTAGACTGGTGTGTGTGACTTGAAAAGGAGTATATTAGAGACACTGAGTGATATTATTTGTAATAAGGATGGTAAAAACCCAAGTTGTTCACTGAAGGATGAATGGATAAAAAAATGTGGTCTATCCATTCAGTGAAATAATGCTGCTGCTAAGGCACTTCAGTTGTGTCCAATGCTGTGTGACCCCATAGATGGCAGCCTACCAGACTCCCTCATCCCTGGGGTTCTCCAAGCAAGAACACCGGAGTGGGTTGCCATTTCCTTCTCAGTGAAACATTAAGCCTCACTTAGAAGGAATATTTGAAATCCTGGTAATTTAACAGCATAAATGGACTCATAATTACATGCTTAGCCAGAGACAGAAAGACAAATATGCTATAAGGTACCTAAAAATCAAAATCATAGAGATGGAATATATATTATTGTCTTCAAGAGGCAGAGGGGAAGGGGACTGGGGTGTTACTGTTTGAGGGACATAGGGTTTAAGATTTGCAAGTTAAGTTCTAGAAATTTACTGTACAATGAACTGTATTTAATGCTACTTAAAAGTTATGACCAATCTAAATAGTATTTTGAAAAGTAGAGACATTACTCTGCCAACAAAGGTCCATCTAGTCAAGGCTATGGTTTTTCCAGTGGTCATGTATGGATGTGAGAGTTGGACTGTGAAGAAAGCTGATTGCTGAAGAATTGATGCCTTTGAACTGTGGTGCTGGAGGACTCTTCAGAGTCCCTGGACTTCAAGGCTATCCACACAGTCCATTCTAAATGAGATCAGTCCTGGGTGTTCTTTGGAAGGAATGATCCTAAAGCTGAAACTCCAGTTCTTTGGCCAACTCCAAGAGTTGACTCATTGGAAAAGACTCTGATGCTGGGAGGGATTGGAGGCAGAAGGAAAAGGGGACAACAGTGGATGAGATGGCTAGATGGGATCACCGACTCGATGGATGTGAGTCTGAGTGAACTCTGGAAATTGGTGATGGACAGGGAGGTCTGGCATGCTGTGATTCATGTGGTTGCAAAGAGTCAGAAACAACTGAGTGACTGAACTGAACTAAACTGAAGCATATTTTAAAAAATGATTAAGATGGTAAATCTCTTGTGTTTTTATCAAAATGTGAAAGAAATAAACAAACACAGGATCTCAGTGAGACATAAATATAAGACATTTTAAAGAAGAAAGACAGAGACAAGAGGAGATACAAAGTAAGACCAAAGGGCAAATGAGAGACCAGGGGATAAAAGATATAGAAAGGGATGTTGCAGGAAATTGCACCAATAGGAAAGAAGAGTGTAGTGAAATGGAATAAACAGGACATATCTGAGAAGAAAGGAGGGGGGAAACAGTGCATATAAAAACAATGTATAGGAAAAAAGACACTAGAAAGTACCTAAAGGGGAGACAGGTAGGGAGATGCCTAAAGAGAAATATACAAAGAGGCATCTGAGAGAGTAGCTATTTCAGACAGAAAATGCAAGAGATATAACAGGAGAGGACAGATACACAGAGGAAGAAATTGAAGTTTACATACAAAGAAGATAAAATGTAGACAGGGATTTATAGAACACAAGAAGGGTAGGAAAGACCTGGAATTCTGAGTTATGGGACAGTTACAGATGGAGAGATGAGAAATATCTTGAGAAAGAGATGAGGAAAGATACACACACAGATCAATAACAGGTTAAAGAGTTTGATTGTGAAGAAAGCTGAGCACCACAGAATTGATGCTTTTAAACTGTGGTGTTGGAGAAGACTCTTCAGAGACCCTTGGACTGCAAGGAGATCCAACCAGTCCATTCTAAAGGAGATCAGTCCTGGGTGTTCTTTGGAAGGACTGATGGTAAAGCTGAAACTCCAATACTTTGACCACCTCATGTGAAGTGCTGACTCATTGGAAAAGACTCTGATGCTGGGAGGAATAGGGGCCGGAGGAGAACGAGACAACAGAGGATAAGATGGCTGGATGTCATCACCAACTCGATGGATATGAGTCTGGTTGAACTCTGGGAGTTGGCAATGGACAAAGAGCCCTGGTGTGCTGTAGTTCATGGGGTTGCAAAGAGTCAGACATGACTGAGTGACAGAACTGAACTGAGATGAGGAGATCTGTCAAGATAAACCAGTAAAGAAATCAGGCAGAGAGACTACTGGTAGAAATAATATCCATTTCTACCCAGAAGAACATAAAAATAAGTATAGGGAAATAGAACAAAATAAAGAAAAAAACACACAAAGAAAAGGCATGGTCTACCTGAGAGAATTAGAAGAAAGAAGTAGTGCGAGAGAGAATTTGTCTCAATAAAATGCAACCTGAAACTGAAGAAGCGAGGAAAAAAGGCAGTGGATAAATCTCAGACAGGAGATCTCAGAACAGAGCCAGGGGCAAAACACGATTGCACAGGAGGCTTGCATGGACATGGGCTACAGTAGTGTGGTGGCTCCAGGCCAGCTAAAGTGCTCTCACCAAAGGAGGAACTGGTTTGCAGCTCCTCATCAGAAACTTGGATCCTGATGCCAGACTTTAGGGTGAACTCAGGGCCCTGCATAGACTGATGAGTATGGTGACAGCACTCCGGTCCTGAGAGCCTATCAACCCATAGGTCTGGGCAAACAGGTTGGCAGAAACTATCATGTAGTTCAGATGCAGGGGCTAAGAGAAGGCAAGGTAAAAAGGGATAAGAACATCAGTACTCCCCTATGGAGGCTCGGTCTCCTTACCATCTGTTCAGTGACTTTCTACCCACTGCAAGAGACCCAGGAGAGTAGACTTACACTGTTGACATCAAAGATGAGTGGTTGTGGGCAGCATTTAGGCCCAGAGCAGAAAGGGGCTCCTGAACCTGTAAGCTAGAAAACAGAAAGATTTAGGGGAGCAGAATCTGCCACAAGAAGTCTTTCTGATAAAATGACTCCTCATTTTCAGTCCTGGAAGACCCAACTCACTATACTTTGACACTCACTTTCTCCTCAATACAGAGATATTGGTGAAACTTTCACGGAATGCCAGCCACTGTGTTCTTGTTTTTCAGATGCTAAGTCATGTCCAACTCTTTGTAACCCTCTGGACTGCAGCATGCCAGTCTCCTCTGTCCATGGGAGACTCCAGACAAGAATACTGGTGGAAGTAGCCATTCCCTTCTCCAGGGGATCTCCCTGACCCAGGGATCAAACCCAGGTCTCCTGCACGTCAGGCAGATCTTTACCACTAAGCCACTAGAGTGGGGAAGGAAATGGCAACCCACTCCAGTGTTCTTGCCTGGAGAATCCCAGGGACAGGGGAGCCTGGTGGGCTGCTGTCTATGGGATCGCACAGAGTCAGACACAACTGAAGCAACTCAGCAGCAGCAGCAAGCCACTAGGGAGGCCAACCAGGCACTGTACTAACAAATTAACATACTAACTTAATAAAGAGCAATTAACCGTCACAAAACACTGATGAAATTAGGTCATCACTATTCCTAATTTCATGATGAGTATACTGAGGGGAAGAGAGGAACTGCATAACTAGTTCCAAGAGAACATAGCTAAATTCTATGCCATTAACTCTGAATTTTTTCTTCTACAATTTCCACAGTCTTGACTCAGAATCTGGAATGACACATCGTACATCTAAAGGAAACTGATACCAAGCATCTCAGGGCTACAGGAAACAGTAACTGGGGATTAGAGGGGAACAGTGGCAGTCTTTGACCTCAAAAATCATTTGCTTATTCGTTTTAAGAGCTCTTAAAGCCTTGCTGAGCTTGCCACAACTGGATTAACTGGAATGAATCATGTCAAAAGCATGGCAGAAGCCAACACAACAGTGTAAAGCAACTACCCTCCATTTAAAAATTAAAAAAAAAAAAACAATGCTGGGGCAGACTGTTCCTGGTAGACCTGACAAATGGTCCCTGCAACTGTGTTGCTACCTGGTTAGGAGGAAAGCTATGCAGCAGCTCTCTGGTGTTGCTGGAGTACTGGGTATGCCAGTGGTAGTATGCCCAGGTCACACAGTCAGCCCTTGATTGTGGCCACTGCATCACTAAGCTGTGCTGCACAGCCTCCAGCACCTCCAGAGGTTGGGTGCCTGCCAGGCACAGTGGACAGTCTACAAACTTGGGGTGTCTATCAAGAATCCGAGGGAAAACCAATGCAGAATTACAAAGTGATCTTAGGAGTAAGCTTATGTCTGTGGAAAGTCATTCCTGTCTTCCAAAACTATAAGGCCCAAGCAACATTAATATATTCAGAAAGTAAACCAGGGAATTCCCTGGTCACCATGAACTATGCTTCTACCACTGAGGGTATGGTTTCAATCCCTGACTGTGGAACTAAGTGACCATATACCACTGACGTGATTCTTGATGTGTCCCCCAAATCCTGAGGGAAAAAAAAAGTACTGTAGGTCCTAATTGTTAAATGGTTACAGAGTACTTTGACTGACAGGCCAGATGCAGGGTAAGCAGGCATTTGCACCAAAGTACTCACATAAGGTATTGGTTGATGTTTTCTGCCGGCCTCTTGAAAAGACCTTCAAGCTGATCCTGAGCCCACTGCAGACACAGCAGAAAACATTACGTGAGATACAGGAAACAAAGTTAAGATTTATGCAGGCATTTGAGAGACCATCAGGAAAATACCGGAAACAGGAAGAGCATGTCTGTTATGGGAAAACAGAGGAATGAAGGCCTGCCAATGGGGCTCCTCAAACTTTTGAAGCCCTCACCATCCCATTTAAAAATCAATGATGTTAGCCTGGACAGAGATTACTGGTAAGCCTATGTTTGTGGAAAACTTCTGAGGTTGCACACACTAGCCTAGGTATGTCATGCCTCAATTATAGAAATAAGTTCACTTGAAATATAAAACATGAATGATCTTTCCATAGTGATCTTCTGAGGACTGGGCAAAAAATAATAATAGCACTTTGCCCCATGAGAATTAAAGAGATAAATACAGTCCCAGGCAAAGTGATGTAAAGCATTCTGTTTGTGGAGATCCAGATTCAAATGCCAGCTCTGCAAGACTTTTGTAATCTTCAGGTACATCTTGTATTTTGTATCCTCATTTCAAAATTCTATATCACTAATATCTACACCTCAAGGAGTTAATATCATAGAATAAGCACACAGGTATGTATTTTAATCTTATTGTGCATGTCACAAGGATATACCAAATTTAAATGCTTCACAAAAGTTCTGTGAGAGTTACAACTTTCATTTCCATTTTACAGATAAGGGATCTGAAGCATGAAGAGCAAAGTCAAAGTGTCAAACAGGTATTTGTTTCAAAAGTCCTTTTATTGGCCTCTCTGTATAGTCAGTAGAAAGAAACAAAGTAATGGAACCATAATCTTGCAAAGGTTTTACATATTGAGAGAAACAAACACACATACACCAATACATCTTACTATATCTCCCTCTGTCTCTAACTATAAATATATACATACACACACAAACATGGGAGGCATGGACAGGCAGAGAGACACATGGTGTACTGAATCTTTAAGTATAAACTCATCCTGAAAGAAAAAGTGACAGATTTAACTGTTTGTTCTCATTTTCTTACTATTCCCATACTTCCTGCTTCTGCTAAGCCACTTCAGTTGTGTCCAACTCTGTGCCACCCCATATATAGTAGCCCACTAGGCTCCTCCATCCCTGGGATCCTCCAGGCAAGAACACTGGAGTGGGTTGCCATTTCCTTCTCCAGGGGATCTGACCCAGGGATGAAACCTGGGTCTCCCACATCACGGGCAGACACTTTAAACTCTGAGCCATCAGGGAAGCTGATATTAATAAGTAGAGCTGATATTAAGAAGATGATTTTGTTTAACAAGAAAAAAATATCCTGTATATTAAGAAAAATACCTTCACTTGTTAGATATACATTTCTTATGTAAAATATTTTGCACAGTATACATAATACTTCCCTGTATGTTTGCAAAATAAAATTCACAGTTTAAGAAAAAACATTCCAAAAAGTTTAGGGTACTAGGTTTAAGCGAATGAAGGAGATTTGAAGGCAGGGCACATTTTATATACACTGAAGCTTGCATCACTGGAATAAAAAGAGCTTGGCACTGTCCAGATGCCTATCTCTTCCACCTCTTTCTACCCTCACAGCTCATCACCTGCAAAGTGTGCTCGATGGCATTCAGGAACTGCTTCAGCATGCAAATGGGGATGGACTTCTCAGGAGGGTCCTGGCTGGAGGTGTATGCCTGTCAGGAAGGGGATAATCACTTGTTCATTACCATTGGTTCCCAGTGCACCTGACTCAGAAGTGGCTTACGGTAGTAAACACAGCAACAGTCCATGTGCATGCCTGTGGAAAAGAGTCAGCAGATAAAGGGGAGGTAAACATCAGTACATAAGATGATGACACTGCCTTCTTAAAACACAAACATGGATCTGGCTTTGTTCTCACCCATCCAGAACACTTATGGGCATCCACACCGTCCAGGGCATTGGCCACACCTTCCAGGTTTTGTACTGGAGTCCAGCCCCAGTGGATACAGGGTGATTTGAAGGGGGGATGGCATCGGCAAGGAAAACTCATTTATTTAGAAATATAATAGATTAGGAAGAAATAGTATAGTAGGGAAATTAAGATGGAGAAAAGAAGGCTGAATAACTTGGTTTACGTGGAAAACCAATAAAACCTCATGACAAGAGGTTTGCACCATCTATGTTAGGCCACCAGCATCTGTTTAAATATTGGAGAGTGCCCCACCCTGGGCTCTCTCTCTTACAGATCTTAGCAGCCAGGACAGGTAAGTAGACATGGCAAGCCTCCACGCCCCAGATGGGAACTCAGCCAGAAATTAGAGAAAATAGGAGACATGAGGGAAGCCTGGCATTGGTGCAAGACTCTCCGAGAGGAAAGGGAAGGGAAGAGAAAGGAAGGGAAGGGAAGGGGCGTTTATTTTTTCAAAATCAGCTTATATACCCCAAGTTGTACATAATGGAATATGCAGGGGTAGCAGCCCTGACTCTCATTGAGAGAAGGCTTTCTTTTCTGCATACTCTCCCATTACAAAAGGTCTCAGGTGGTTTACATTACCTTCTGGCCAAGAGGCCTGTTAACATTTCTATGGCTTTCTTCTGATGAGGTTTTGTTAATCAGAAGACTCATTTGTGTTAACCTTTCCAAAGTTCTGAATGCCATTCTCAGAAAACACTAAATAAAAATACAGCAATTTGTAATGAAAGGAAGTACAGTGATTTATAGCAAAGAAAAAGTAACTTACTCAAAAGTCTAATATTGCTAACATCAAAACTATTATATATCCTTTTCCATACCCATTTGCATTGATTACATATTCCTGGGTGCCTGATAGATAAAAAAATAAGGAAGTCTGGCAGCAATCATTGAGTCAACTGTGAAATCCTGTCACCAATAAGAATTTGAAAAGGCTCTGAAACTTTAATATACTTTAAGGTTTTGTGCCCCTCACAGTTGGGAAGTTGTGAGAAATTCACAAGCTTGTAGAAGGTCAGGGGAACTTGTTAGGCAGGCTAGAGCATTATCAAAGGGGGTTCGGCTGAAACACTCTTTTCAAATGCAGGAAGCTAAAACTTTGAATTAACTTTTTTCAGAGAAAGTCAGAAAATAATGGGAAACAGACAAATTCTTATTTTGGGGGGCACATGTTCAGGAAAAACCAGGGAGAAATCCAATGACTCAGAATGCCCTGCCATCTGAGTTTGCCACGTGACCCTGTCACATGTGGATTCCTTGCTCTGGCTCCTGACAGTTTTGGATGAAGTCATCATCATACACATGCTCTGTCTCAGGGCCCATACAGTTCTGATGGCTTATAATCCAGATATGTGGATTTATTTGGCTCACAGCTGCAGCAGCTATGTCAGACTTCGATTTCTGGGTAGGGGCAAAGGAAACAGAACTGTCATTCATATAATCACCCAACTAACCTGTGCACACCTATTCTAAAAACTGATTAAGTAATGATGCTCAAGACCAACACTGAGTTCAGAGGCTCTGTGGCACATGACAAATGCCACACAGCTGAAGCTGAAACATATTGGGAATACATGCTCTGTCTCAGGGCCCATACAGTTCTGATGGCTTATAATCCAGATATGTGGATTTATTTGGCTCACAGCTGCAGCAGCTATGTCAGACTTCGATTTCTGGGTAGGGGCAAAGGAAACAGAACTGTCATTCATATAATCACCCAACTAACCTGTGCACACCTATTCTAAAAACTGATTAAGTAATGATGCTCAAGACCAACACTGAGTTCAGAGGCTCTGTGGCACATGACAAATGCCACACAGCTGAAGCTGAAACGTATTGGGAATGGGGCTGAAAAATAAAACAGTGATACAATAGGAGACAATGGGTTGAGCAGGTTTCTTCTATTTACCCAATATGCATTGTTAGTTTTACTTACCAGCACCCAGAATTCACATCGGGTGCATTTGCTGCGAGAAAATCATGATCTTCTCATTTACAGAACCAAGAATCCTCTGAAAACCTGTATCAGCTCAAAT
>SJXQ01002828.1:285572-404638 GCA_006408695.1 Aepyceros melampus | reverse complement strand
AGTGCGCGGTCCTGGCGGTGTCTTATGTTTGAGCTTTTCATGTGGTAACTGTCCCACAGTCTGGTGTGCTAGCCCGAGTTAGTTAGCTGTGGTTACACGCGAGGCATTCCGGCCGATTCTTAAGAAGCACTGCCGCCCACGTCTCCTGCGCCTCCTTGCCCAGCCCCCACTTGCTAGTGGCGGATGCAGGCGTCTGCTCTGCTTCTCTGCTGGGGGAGTTATCATTGGGTTCGTAATCTGTTGGTCTTAATCGCCCATTTGTTTTTCTTCCCTGTTATGTTGCCCTCTGTGCTTCCAAGATTCGCCACAGATTCGGCAGTGAGAGTGTTTCCTGGCGTTTGGAAACTTCTCTCTTTTTAAAACTCTCTTCCCGGGACAGGACTCTCTTCCCGGGACGGAGCTCCCTCCCTACCTCCTTCTTTTTTTGTCTTTTGTATTTTTCCTACCTGTTTTTGAAGACAGTGTTCTGCTTTTCTGGATGCTTGATGTCCTCTGCCAGCATTCAGAAGTTGCCCTGTAATTCCCTGTTATGTTGCCCTCTGTGCTTCCAAGATTCGCCACAGATTCGGCAGTGAGAGTGTTTCCTGGCGTTTGGAAACTTCTCTCTTTTTAAAACTCTCTTCCCGGGACAGGACTCTCTTCCCGGGACGGAGCTCCCTCCCTACCTCCTTCTTTTTTTGTCTTTTGTATTTTTCCTACCTGTTTTTGAAGACAGTGTTTGCTTTTCTGGATGCTTGATGTCCTCTGCCAGCATTCAGAAGTTGCCCTGTAGATTTTACTCAGCGTTGAGATGTTCTTTTGATGAATTTGTGGGGGAGAAAGTGGTCTTCCCATCCTATTCCTCCGCCATCTTAGGCGCCCTCTTTCTAGAGCATCATTTCTTTAATGGTGGAAGGACATTGTGGTTTTTAAGAATGAACCAAGTACAGGGGACAGGCCTTTAATCTGGCTGTAGTTTGGTTTTGGTCTCACCATTAGTTTGCACATAAGGCCCTTTTTGTAAATATATTTATACCATGTGTCATATATACAAGTTAAGAGTCTATGTTAGTAGGAAAATAGCGAATGAATTGAATTAAAAAACACATTGGTAAAGAATTCTTAATTTTGACCAAGAATACACATGCTTTTCATCCATTCACAGTCTCAAGTTAAGCAGAAATATCTGAATTGATAGTACTTCATGTTAGGAACATTGGTTTTTAATTCTGATTTTTTACCAAACATTTATTGAATGCCATCCATGTGCCAGTTACGGTGTTGTGCGTTGAGGATTTAAAAATGGTAAGATGTTTCTTACTTTCAAGGAACTCAAGGTATAATTGGAGTCAGACAAACTAACAGTTTGATATGGCAGCAGGAGTTGAAAATACCTAACTTTTCTCGAAAAAATGCTCATTGAAATGTACAACATGCAGCAGGCGTTCAGAAATCCTTTAGGGCTGGGTCTCAGAAGGAACAGTCTGAAACCATCCTTGGCAAGTAGGCCTTCAAATGGCAATGGACTGTCTTGGGTTTGAATTCACTACAGGACAGGCAGAGGGTCATCCTAGACACAGTTAGACCAGTTAGACCTCTGAAAGCTTCCTGGTCAGTTTTGCTGACCCACTGGTGTTCCTCTGGTTTTTCAGTTCTAGGGCCCCATTGTATCTTTTGGAGCAACTTTTGAAAAGAAAGGAGAATGGTTAAGGCCGCTAATTTCTAAGACATCAACTAATAGAAGTAGTTATTCCTAATATTTCCTTTCCCAGAGGATTATAAGATATTAAAGTGGAGGGCATTTAACACTGGTATATTCATTTTGCCATAAGGAAGTTAAGAGCACAAACACTGGAGCTATATTATCTAGATTAAAATCTGGCACTTTCTAGGTCCTTGGCCTTCGACATATTATTTAACATCCTGTGCCTCATTTTCTTATCTGTAGAATTTGACTGGTAATGATTTCACATTGTAGGGTTGTTGGGAAGCTTTTAATGAGGGTGTCACTGTTTTGAACATCATCAAGTAAGCTACATAAGATCTGATAAGTGGCCAAAATAGGTATCATAAAGTTCATAAACTTTACTCAAATAAGAAGCATCTCAGATCTTTACCAGAGAAGGCGATGGCACCCCACTCCAGTACTCTTGCCTGGAAAATCCCATGGATGGAGGAGCCTGGTAGGCTGTAGTCCATGGGTTTGCGAAGAGTCAAACATGACTGAGTGACTTCACTTTCACTGTTCACTTTCATGCATTAGAGAAGGAAATGGCAACCCACTCCAGTGTTCTTGCCTAGAGAATCCCAGGGATTGGGGGAGCCTGATGGGCTGCCCTCTATGGGGTTGCACAGAGTTGGACATGACTGAAGCGACTTAGCAGCAGCAGCAGCAGCAGTAAATTCTTACTTAAAAGCCTTTTTATTCTTTTCCATATATAATTTGAGCATGCTGAAATTTACAGTATCCATTAGACTCAAATAAAGATGCTTAGAGTGTCAAGAAGTGACAGGTGGGGAAGAGATAGGAACAATAAAAATCCTGTAAAAAATTACTTTTTTTGGAACAATAAAATTCCAATGAAGAATTCACATTCTTTCACAATGAAAAGATGTATCACTCAACAAGTGGCCAGTTTAGCCGTTTGAATAGAGCTGTTTGACTCCTCATTTGCTTCCAGTTAATGAATCTGTTTACCTTCTGAGTAAGGGCCTCTAAACGAGTGTCTGCTCCTGCTGCTAAGTCGCCTCAGTCATGTCCAACTCTGTGCAACCCCATAGATGCAGCCCATCAGGCTCCCCCGATCCCTGGGATTCTCCAGGCAAGAACACTGGAGTGGGTTGCCATTTCCTTCTCTAATGCATGAAAGTGAACAGTGAAAGTGAAGTCACTCAGTCATGTTTGACTCTTCGCAAACCCATGGACTACAGCCTACCAGGCTCCTCCATCCATGGGATTTTCCAGGCAAGAGTACTGGAGTGGGTTGCCACTGTGTTCTCCGAAGTGAGTGTCTACCTGGTTTAAAACCTTTTTTTTC
Organism: Aepyceros melampus; assembly: GCA_006408695.1. Lineage (NCBI taxonomy): Eukaryota > Metazoa > Chordata > Mammalia > Artiodactyla > Bovidae > Aepyceros > Aepyceros melampus. The sequence goes on along the minus strand of SJXQ01002828.1, from coordinate 401,621 downwards.
CCTCTTCAATTCAGGCATGTTAAAGAGCAGGCCTTGATTCACTAATGTCACAAATTGTCTTTATTCTGTTAATTTAAATCACAGCATACATTTTGTAAACCTGATTTGAATAGAAGTAAGAATAAACCTCCAAGTGAATGTAGGAATTATTTTGTTTTCAAGTGTGAAATATGTCCCTGTTTTAACTAGTGCAAGTGCGTTTATGGAAGGATGCATTAAGAAAATTACAGCAGAATCAGTTGTGGTTCATTAACAGACTTCATAGTTTTTAAAGTATGAAACCATTTCTATGAGCAAGTGCCTCTTTGTTGTGTTTAGATCAAAGTTTTTTTGTTTTTTGTTTTTTTAAATGAAGCTTGTTCGCAGAGAGAAGACATTTCTTGGTTTCTTGTTTGTAAAAGTGTGCTTGACACTGGAAGTGAAGGAACTTGAAAGTGAGGAAAGATTGGGTATAGCCGTTATTTTATTATTTTACTAAAGACTTCTGGCCAGGTGATATAATCTTCTAATTTTTTACTCATGTTTTACTTTTTCTTTTGCTCCACAAGCAAAATTCCAAATCAGTTGAAACAGAGTATGTTTTCTATCCCTGCTGTGAAAATTTCTGACATTAAATATGCTGTTTTGGAATGGTTTTTCAGTCATTCAGGTGATATTTAGAGTGCTTATCTCTGTAAGGTGAGAACACAGATTTAAAAAAATTTTTTTTAGGTTTATTGCATAATGCTTTTGTGTTAAGGGAAAAAAGAACTTTTTTGGTTAACTTTAGCTTCATGGGGCTTCCCCAGTGATGCAGTGATAAGGAATCCGCCTGCCAATGCAGGAGATACAGGTTTGATGCCTGGGTCGGGAAGGTCCCCTGGAGTAGGAAATGGCAACCCACTCCAGTTTTCTTGCCTGGGAAATCCCCATGGACAGAGAGGCCTGGCAGGCTACATACAGTCCATGGGGTCACAGAAGAGTCGGACATGACTTAGCGACTAAAACAACTACAAATGCAATACTTCATTAAAAGTTTGTAAATGATTATTTACTGCTGCATTCACAAGATTATGAAGTAACTCCAAAGATGTATGTATGTGTATACTGGCCATTGCTAAAGAAGTAGAATTCATTTGTTTGTGTTCCTTAGATTAAATTGAAATGACTGAAGAACTGGCATAGGCTTTGATGAATCCTAAACCTTTCTAAAGCAAAAATAACTAAAAAAGCTGTTGATTATGTAAGTTTAATTTATATATGGAATAGTGAGGCTCAAGATACCTTATCTGTCCTGAGGTAAGTATTTGAGCAATTCAGAATATCATGTTCTACTTAATACTCTCCTTATGTTTTTATTAGTATAACAAAGCAAGTATTGATAGAATTTCTAATCTTACGATTGCTAACTTTTTTGTTAGAGGATTTAAAAACTATCATAAATATGCCTTTATTACATTAAACTCCCTTCTCTCTATTTGTATCATTTGTTTCTCCTTTCCTATTGGATCATTCTTCCTCACCTCATTCCAGTTAAGTATTTATCTCTCCACCTCCACTGAAACTATTCCAGTGTCACCAACAACCTCTATCCTGCCAAATCCAGTGGAAAATTTCTCAGTTCTTACTACTTGACTTTTCAACATTTAATGCAAATGATTAGTCTTGCCTTTTAAAGAATTGCATGCTTCTGTTTTTTTCCTTCACGTCCCATGCTTGGTTGCATCTCTTCTTCCTGACCTCTAAAGTTGTAGGTCCCCCATGGTTCAATTCCCCTGGCCTACTATCTCTGTCACTCCCTGAGTAGCCTTTTCCTGTTCTTGGCTTGAATCTTTATGGTGATGATTTCCAAATTTTTATCTTCAATTCTTATGCCTCCTCTGAGCTTCAGACTTTTATTTCCAGTTGCTTCCTTAATAGCTATACAGTGTCCAGCAGGCATTCACATTTAAAGTATCCAAGTCACAGCTCTTGATTCCTCTTTTCTTATTTCCTTCCTATCTTAGTAAATTTAACTGTCATCATCCAGGTTGATCAGACCAAAATTCTCAAGTGGCTCCTCTCTTCCCATCACATCCCATACAGCCATATCATCAAGTTTTTGTTGGCTTTGCCTTGAAAATATATCATTAATAACCTTTTCTTGTGACCTCCTCTGTTAGTAACCTATGCTACATGTCTATTTTTTAGACAGAGATTTTCTTCCTCAATCTCAGACTTTGTTTTGTTTATTGCTGTGTTCCCAGTGTCTAAGATGGGACTTAGCACATACTGCATGTTCAGTAAATGTTTGTGAAGTGAATGGGGCCTTATGTCCCACCTAGGGGTTGGGAGAACATCACCTATTGAGAAATTTCACTTGCTATGCCTTTATTTATTTGGTGCCAGATACAGTGCTATGAGACAAAAAGACACTAATCCTACACTGAAGGAACTTAATTACTGTTTAGAAGAGAGCCAGGCATGCAAATGCGTAACTCTAAAGCGATGTGATAACTGTTTTAATGAAAGTATTTGTATTATAGTGAGAACGTATGGGTAGGGCTGTAGCACATCAAGGAGTCAGTGATGTAATTATAAAGGAGTTAACCTTTTAGGTGAGATGTGAAGGGCGTGTAGGAGACTATCAGGCTGTCATCTGACTGAGAAAATAATGCGTCTGAAATCACAAAGGTGTGAGAATGCGGCTGGCCATGTTTCTGGTACTACCAGAGTTGGAATCCACTGATGGACTGTGAGTCTGATGTTAGGAGTGGCTGGAGATGACCCTGGGCAGCTGGCCAGTTTTAGGGTGGCAGTGGAGCCAGATCATGTAGGGCCATATCTGCTGTGCAGATACTGAAGAGCCACTGAAGGGTTTTGAACAAAGAGATAACCAAATCTGACTTGTATTTTAGAAAATCACAGGAAACAGTGTAGAAACAGAATGAACAGTGTAGAAGTAGGTAATTGAAATATCAGAGATAATGACTTCCAGGTTTCTGGCCTGAACTACTAGATAGAGAGCGATACCATTCACCAAACTATTAAATTAGAGCGAGAAAGACAGTGAATCTTTCAGAGGGGATGGCCAGGAGTTGAAGGTATGTAATTATATTTTAGTACTCAGAAATCTATTCATTTACTTGTGTCACTTAATATATTTTGTATATTACATTTAATTACAAGCATTCTAAATCTCCTCTTAGGATTCTTTTATTCCTTTACAGATGCACATGTAGGCTACTGAGCTGAAGGTTATTGGCATTTGTTAGTTTTGTCTGCTTCTAAGTAGACCAGTGAGAATAAGAATGCTCTTGATAGTCCAGTAAAACAAAGGCAGTTGTTTTATTAATATGCAAAGAAGTGACTCTAAATCTAAGCCCTTCATAGTTTTAGACATATATGAAAAAATACTCCCAAATTTGTTGAGGGTAAATTTCACCACATAAGAGTGTTGTCCATTCAATCTTACTTTTAATTTATGAATAATAAGTAGACTTTACTTCTTTTGATGCTTTATTTTTTGATCATTATGAAATTTGGGAGATTAAATTGTGCAGAGATAAACTTATCCTAGATTCATGGGTTAGTTGATTCCTTGGTTTGTTAATACTTCCTTGCTGAAAGTGAAAAAAAAATCTGAAATAGACAAGACACAAGAAGAAAAGCAAGACCGTGTTTGTTCTTCTGGCATTAAGGTCCCATTAGAAATAAAATACAGACCACAACAGTGAGCCACAAGTGCAATTTTAAATTCTCTAGTAGTCACATTAAAAAATATGAAAATAAACAGAATCACTTTAATGTCTTTTATTTAACCAGTTATATACAAAATAGTATCATTAAACATATAATCAATATAAGAATATTAATAGACATTTTACCTTTATTTTCTATTCTAAGTCTTTGAAATCCAGAGATATTTTATAAGCACAGCACATCTTAATTTAGACTGGCCACTTTGTAAGTGCTCAGTGACTACATTTGGCTATTGGCTAGTGTATTGGACAGTGTAGCCCTAGGTTCTCACTAGACCAAAAAGTAGAAGTTTCTCAGCATTCTGCAACATTTGTGAAGTTATCTTCCCAACATCAAATGTTTTCTGTGCTGTTTTATTATCTTATGACATATTAAAGAGGTTGCCCTTTTCTCCATTCATCATTTTCCTACTTTGTCCAATAAAAGTCTGTTTGTCAATTTTCATTGCCAAAAAACAAACAAACAAAAAAATGTCCATTGCCTTCGCTTTCTCTCTACACCAATTTATGGTAATGGCCTGTTATACTAAAGCAATAGCATATCTTTAAGTTTTAGTGATTTTGTTTTTAATTACAAAGATAACTACATTTATTGTAACAAATTCAACCAATTCTGTGCTAAATGTATAAAGAGAAATTCTTAATTCCTTTCTCCTTATGTTCTGTTCTCTCAGATGTAACCACTGTTAACAGTTTAGATAATAGCCTTTCTCCCCTTATTAGGACTGTATATTTTTGAGAAAACTTTGTTAAATGAGAAAATTGGTACTTTGGAAATATATCTTAAAGTGGACCTGTTTAAAATGGTGACTAAATTTCATAATTATTAATGAAAATAATTGCTAGGGGCAGTTTTCTGACATGAAAACATTTTACCATGTATTTAATAAAATTGAAGTTATAATTGCAGCTGTGCTATTCTTAGAATTAACAAAGAATAAGTATTAGTACTTTGTTGTTATAATCTTTTTCACTGAAATTGTGTAATAGTCTAATAGCATCCTTTTACTTTGATTCTCTTGGTATTTATCAAATAGATTTGGGCTTCCCCAGTGTCTCAGTGGTAAAGAATCCACCTGCAGTGCAGAAGATGCGGTTCTATCCCTGTGCCAGGAAGATCCCCTGGGAGAAGGAAATGCAGCACTCTCTAGTATTTTTGTCTGGGAAATCCCATGGACAGAGGAGACTGGCCGGCTGCAGTCCCTGGGGTCTCAGAGTTGTATATGACTTAGCGGCTAAACAACAGCAACAATCCTATAGATAGACGAACTTCAGTAACTGTTGAGAGTGTTAGCAATTTCTCAAGAGATTTTTCTTAAGCCCTTGACATTTCTTTCCTTGATTTCTGTCCTGTCATCATCCTTGTTAGACTTTTCTCTTCTTCAGTTGTTCACTGGTTTGATTTTGTTGCATCTTCATTCCCGAAGGGTTTTGCTCTGAGATGAGTACTCCTTCAATATTATTTTATAGACTTCATGAAGTCCTGCACTGTTTTCAGTGTTTCTATTTTCACTTTACAATTGAATTGCATTGTGTTTACTTTGTCTTATTGGATGCTTGCAGCATTAGGCTATTAGTGAGTGATTGATGGGGCAAAGCCAGAATATATAGTTGCAACAGATGTTAGTGTCAAATAGGAATGGATTTTATAAGTGATCAAGGCACTTCTGACTCCTGTGTAAACTTGTAACTTAAAGAACTCAACCGCCTGTTTAAATAATAGCTAATTTTTATTGAGACTTTCGACATGACTGGCAAATTTCCATATATGCACCATGTAATTAATTTGTTCACTGTGTCTGTGAATAAGTCTTCTGTTTTCTTCATTTTATACTTTGAGTAAACCAAGGCTTGAAGTAGTAACTTTTGCCACAGTGAAGCTAAGTAATTTGTCTGATATAAGGGCTAGTCAAGCATGGGGCTGGGAACCACAGCCTATACTTGATTGTACTAATGTGTACACACACACCTCTGTGCAAAAAAAGAAAAGAAAAAAGAATTGTAATTTTGTTGTTTCACTTAGTATTATGTTTTGGATATGAAAACATATCCAGATATGTTTCATTTGGGCTGTGAATGAGCTGTAATTTTAAGAAAACTTCCCTGTTTAGATTTTGTGTACAGTTTTTATTTTCCATTTTGCTAATGTTGATGTCCTTGTAACTAAGAGGCTTAGATTTTAATAGCCTTGTGAGAAATAAGAGTAGAGATATTGGGCCTGGGAGAGATGAGTTGGAACTGAGCTCACCTCCTAAAGCCTTGATTTCTCAAAGTGTTAACCCTCACTCAAAGGGTAGACTAGGAAAAAAAAATTTTACTCAGAGTTACAGAAAGAAAGTAAGGATACTTGCCTGTTTTCACCTGGGTTCTGAGTGAGGGGGGAAAGTTTCCTAAGATTGTGTACCTACTATTTTATTCTCATCTGGGTTTGTGTTTTATATTTGTATTTATTGCATCATTAAGAAAAATTCAAACTTAAAAATTAACATTAATGTACAACCACTCTATAATAGAGAAATGCATATAGTCTGGCTGTTTGGAGTTCCCATTCATAAAGCCCCACTGATGTTGCACTCACTATCCAAAATTACAACAACAACAAAAGAAAACAATACTTTAAACAAAAGTCAGAGACACAAGAGACAACAGAATTAAATCCTCAGGAATTTCACAAAGTAGAACTATTAAATAATTAAAATTACTTGCAAAGTTCATTTAAATGCTACAATTATAGTGAAAGTGAAAGTCACTCAGTCGTGTCTGACTGTTTGTGACCCCATGGACTATAAAGTGCACGGAATTCTCCAGGCCAGAATACTGGAATTCGTAGCTGTTCCCTTCGCCAGGGGATCGTCCCAACTCAGGGATCGAACCCAGGTCTCCCACATTGCAGGCGGATTCTTTACCAACTGAGCTACTAGGGAAGCCCGTAACATTAATAAAATAGAAATATTAAAAATGATTAAAGATAGAAGAAGAAAAACAAAACTATTAAAAAACATAAAGGCCATGGAGATTAGGGCCAGGGTGGGTGATAAATAGCACTTCACAGTAAAACTTTAGTCATTAAAAAAAAGCTGACTTGATAGTATGTAATGTAAAATAGACGAACGTGAAGAGAAAACTAATGATACAGAAGACGGGTCCATAGGTACTGCCCTGAATAAACAGAATTGGTAAATTCAAGAGCATAGTGTTATCCCAGTAGAAAAGCAATCGTGAACACAAACCGAAGCACTGAGTAGGCACCTGGGGAAACAACATGTAAGAGAATGTCTTGAGCATCATCAGAAGGGAAAAAGAGATCCTCACAGATCAGTGATAAGCTAACGACAGACTTCTGAAGAGTGACAGTAGAAGCCAAAATACAGTAAAGAATGGGGGCAGTGTAAAGATATCTTCAGACAGTGTAGTGTAAAATAAAGTTCATACTGTTGTCTCAGAGACACATAAATAGTGATCAGTGTGTAACATTACGGAGAAGGAGATAATCAGACAATATTGCTCTCTGATGTGATGCAGTAGGAAGTTCATAATACCATGTATGCCATATACTTAATAAAAAAAGATTAAATCCCAATTCTATCAAGTCAGTAGGTCAGCCACCATTTTTAGGAAGTTTAAAGATTATATATAAGAACTTACTAGTGCTAAAGAGTACAAGCAGCAAACTCCAGAATGTGGTAAATTCCAAAAGGACATCTAACCCACTTTCTTTAAGAAATGCATGGCAAGATAGGAAAACAAAAACAGTGTTCACTGATAACACATTGGTAGCTTGAAATTAACCACGATAGGCATATTTACACCACAGAGATCAGCAAATGCCCTAAATCAGGATTTGATTTATTGCTTATTGATTGTCTAGGCTTAAAATGATGGAGCAGTGCTGATAATGCTGACTTACAAAAGTGCCATGTCTTTAGCTATTTATTGTATTGTGCATAATTCAAAAAACTGGGAATATATTCTTTCATTCAAAAATGATTATCCACTTCAGCAAAGAAGTCACACCACGCACATTGGTGACATCATTGATGTAAATCCAAGCATTACTCAGTACCCCGAACTACACTTGGAAAGCCAGTTGCTAAACATTTACCAGCACAGTGCTGGTCAGGGCGTAATCAAATTCAATGCTTTGGTAGAAAATAGACAATAATATAAATTTATTATACTGTTACTCAGCTTTCAAAATCATCAGGCAACATATAGGCATGAACTAAGAAAAAAAAAAGGTTAAGTTTCAAAAGCCATTTACTGTAGCACAAAATAATTTAAAATTTGAAGCCTTTGATATATGTCTATTGTGGATAACAAATAGAATCATAATTTAGAGTTTGAAGAACATTTAAAATTAATATAAGCGAATCTGCCTTACAGATAGAAATTCTTTCTCTAGTGTTAATTCATTGTCTAGGCTGTATTCAAATTATTCTAGAGGCAGAGCTCATTTACCTGATAATAGTGCTGGAGAATTCTAAAAGTAGAGTTCTTTTTTATCTTGAGGTATACTTTGTTTTCTTTTAATTTTTTCCAGCTAGTTCTGGGAATTGACTTCTGGAGAAACACAGAAACAACCAACCTCGTAGAACAACAGTCCTTCAGGTATGAAGATAGTTGGACTGTCTCCATTTAGACCTTTTTGGGCAGAGTATACCTTTAGTTTCTTCAACCACACTTTGCGTCATATATATTCTAGACTCTGTATTTTAGACCATGTTTCTTTCTAAACATCCACGTCACTGTCTTTTGACTTTTATTGACTTTGTAGATGAAGTAAAAGCCTTTAGATCTTTTTGTGTGTGTGTGTGCCAGTTATACATTTTATTTTCTGTTGCTAGAATTTTTTTAACGCAAAGTAAGTCTTTGTATTTATTCATTCTTAGTCTTAATATTGTTTTCAGCACAGCATTCCTGATTATTATATTAAATTATAATATATCATTTTTGGTATTTATTAATCCTGTCAATTTTGTATCAGTTGCACATTTGATAAACACTCAGTGTTTATTGTTTGCATTGAAATTTTTGTTTAAAATGTTGAACTTTAAAAGGTATCAGTAATACAGTTCTCCATTAAATAGCCCTCTCTGAATTTGCTTCTACCTTATCATTACTTTTTGCTATGAGTCTGCCTACCAGTTGTTAGTCACCTGTATTTCACTATCTTACAGTCCATCGTGATATATTTTGTCAGAAGCTTTGCTCAACTGAGATTGGGTACACTCTGTCTCTGGTGTCCTCTCCAGTGAAATATACTTCAGTACTTCTGTTTTTGAAAAGTAGGCATTTTCAAAAGACCCTGGCATGGTTAAATGTTGAAGTCACATTCTTCCACAAATGGAAAGATAGAAAATCCATGAAGAATGATGAGCTAGATAGTTAAGACATTAGAAGAGAAAAGGGACAGGTGGATCACTGGGCTGAAAAAGAAAATAGCCTGTGCCAAGGAAGTGGAGCTTATTCAGTGAGGAAGTATTCTTATGCGGTGAAATGTTAGGGATCTGTAATAGAGTGAACAGGATTGTTAGTCTTTCCCTTCTATTATCTTTTTCCTTTGAGAGGTATGTGGTAAAATATTAACAGTGGTGCTTCTGAGAATCCGCCTGCAATGCAAGAGACCTGGGTTCAATCCCTGGGTTGGGAAGATCCCCTGGAGAAGGGAAAGGCTACATACTGTAGTAGATTGGCCTGGAGAAGAGCTGGATGCGACTGAGCAACTTTCACTTTCACTTTTCTGAGTGTATATGGGTGTCTTTGCTACGTGTAGGATCTTATTCTCTTTGCTCTGGACAGACTAGTACAATACTTCACAGTATTATTTTGAAGATTAAAAGAATAACTCAGTGTGAAATTGTTTAGTACATTCCCCTGTATTTTGTAGATAGTAGATAAAATTTTATTTAACCTTTGTTAAATTTTTCTGCTTATTAAATTCCATTGGCCAACCTTAGTAGAGGTTGTTAGGGAGTTAACCAGTGAGTTGTCTCATCATATTCCTTGACCTCCACCCTCCTTTATTCTACCCAGACTGATTTATTTGCTACTGGAAGGAAGAAAAATATATAGTAGGTCACTTGATTAAATAGTGTTAATAGAATGATGACTTTCTCTTTCCCATAACCTATTTCTTTCCTAAAAATCATAGTTTACAAGCAGCATCTTCTAGAAAATAGTCTGATTAGTTGTCTCATTTTCTAGCCCACATTCAGGCTACTCTTATTCATATGTTACTCTTAAAATCGCAAGATAGAGGAAAGAGGCTATAAAGATAAAATCCATGGGTTCATGAGTTATTTTGGAATTTACTTTCCTTAGTTGCTTGCCTGATTGCATTAATTAGTTTATGGCAGGTTTTGCTTTCTTTGAACTTGAGAGTTTCTATAGGATGGATTAGTAGGCCCCATCTTTAAAATCTCTCAGTTCAATACATTGTAATTAGTTTTTGGTAATTGAATCATTTTGTCTTTTTCTCTTGCAGATTGGGGTGGTGCCATGCAGCAAGCAGCAGAGAGATGCAGAGTTCGAGCCAGGAGGCCTGACATGGCACTTTATGTACCCAAAGCTCGAAGGGGTATAGTACTACTCAGATCAGGTGATGAGGGGAAAAGCTGTGGTCCACTGAACTCCGTGGTGAAAGAAGAACAAAGGGAAGATTCTCTCTCCCAAAAGGAGATCTTTCGAGACAAATGCGAGACTCCAAGACTAAGTATTAACCCTGATAAAGAGCACAGTCGTAGAGAAGGAAAGAAATCTTCAATGAAATTTAAAAAAGATACATGCCTTCAAGAAAGAAAGAAAGATAGGGTTTGTACTAAGAGGGCAACTGCAGAATCCAAAGAAGTATTGTCCCAAGGACATCAGCAAAGAGTCTTGAATACTGAGGTTGTACCTCGCATACCTTTACAAAGACATTTTAAACCAAAGAAGATAGAGTGTTTGGAGGTTGAAACCAGAGATGTGCTAGAACACGATGGGTTGCTTCTATCTCAGTCTTGTTCAGAAATCAGTAAGGCTCGGGTTCCAAACAAGCCATCCACAAACGTGGAAATCTCTGATATCAAGAGAAATGAACTAAATGGGGAAATATTTGAAGATAGAAATTTGGAAAACAGAATGGAAACTGATGCCAGGATTATGAAGGTACTATCCCAGTTTCCTGGAGATTTTAATTCTGTGGTGAAACCTGAGAGTGTGATCTCACCAGTAAAACAAAACTCTGATTCTGGAATTGTACAACGAAACATGCAAACATTAGGTGGAATGTGAAGCACAGCAATGGCGCCATCACTACTGACTCTGTCCCTGGAAGTTCAGATGGTATCATTGGTCAGGCTTACGTGGACTTGGATGCCGAGGATGTTGGTGATACAGCCGACAGGACAGATTCCCTCTCGAGTCAGAAAGGTATGGATTCCATTCCTGAGACTGTGGGTCACCTCTCTCATCAAATGACTGTGGGCAGCAAATTAGAGAGCGCAAATGACGTTTCTGATCCAAAAACAATTAGAGAGTGTGAAGAGAGTGACAACACTACTGATGAGTTATGTGTAAAGCACGAATCTTCTGACACAGCTGCCCTTGCTCAGGAAACATATACAGATAATGAGTCCAAGAGTGTACCTGACATTACCAGTAAGACATGTACAGTGGACGTTACAGATACCGTATCTGATCAAATAACTGTAGGCAGCCCTTGTGTAGTTGCAGTTAAAGTAGCTGATGAGGCTTGTAGCAACACAGGGAGTTTCTCAGACTGTTTGGAAATGAATGCAGATACAGCCCTTCTTCATGCAGCTAAAAGTGGGAATGACACTGAAAATTTCAGTAACCTGACTGCTTGCTCAGATATCTATGCTGAGAGTATTTCGTCTAGTTTCACAGAGTCAACAGGAAAGTTGATAGAGAGCTTGTCAGATTGTGCTTCCTCCTTACCTATAAAGAAGATGACTGGTAGTAATTGTAACACTTCTTTGGACTCTGAACTCATTATGTTAAATGGGACAAACGTATTTTCAGATAGTGCCTTGGGCAGTGATCTTGATGGCACTGGTGATATAACAGAGGCATTGCACGAACTTAAGACTGCTGAAGAGTTCAAAACAGAAGAAGATGGCGACTCAGAGAATGTGGAATTTGGTGTATCCTTTCCTGATATAGAATCAGTATCTGAGGAAACATCTGTGGAGCCTAAAGCAATGGATATATCTCACACAGAAAGAAGTGCTGCTGCTGAGGAGAGCTGGGAGTCTATGTTCAATGATGATGGTGAGTGCCTGGACCCACGCTTCTACAAGAGGTATGTTTTAGTAGAAATTGCTTGCCACTTAGGTAGTTTATCAATTCATAGAACCTAGGATTTGGAGAATAATTTTAGCAGACATTTTTGTACAGTCACACATTCACTCATATTACATCCAATGTAACAGTTCCTGCAACAAACTAATAGGATTGTAGATTGCAAAAAGAACGTCTGATCTTTAAGAAACAAAACATCCCTTGGTAAACTCTATCTCTAATAGCGGAATCCTGAGAGATCTTACTGACTAGATTAAAGATGAGTTTAATGGCTTCTGGCTAACTGTTGAGAAAATACAGAGGGAAACTTCTTTGAGAAGGCTTTTCTCTGTTGACAAGATGTATTTTACACCAGCCTATTTGAAGAGAAGAATAATTTATTATTCATACTTATTTTATTCTTCGAACAGATATTGGAATATTGTTAGACACTCTAGAGGGAAGGAAGGGTGTGATAAAGGAATGTATGGTGGTTTTTTTAAGAAGTTTGTGCTGAGTTAAAGAATAAGTGATTGTTGAATACATACAGAAAATATGCTGGCTAGGTAGAGTTCATAAATACAAAATGTTGGATTTGAACGCATTTTAGAAATTATATTTAGTTCAGTCTTTTCATTTTCTTGATTTAGACATTCCCTCTCTATCCAGCATTTAAATTCCTTACCGTGAATAAGAATCGTTGGTTTTGAATAGTAGAATCATTTCCCCTTTTATTCCTTATAGTGAGTTCATATAAGCTTTGCCCAGAAGGGGAAAAAATCATTTCCCTATAAAATCTCCAGTTTTATACATGGGGGAATTGAAGCTTAATGGTTGTATTTTTAAGAAAGGCAGATTCAGGATTTCAGTCTCCTGTCTTAATCCTATATTTATGTTCTTTCTACCAGACCACTTCCTCACATATAAGATAGTTTTGTATGAGTGACTCCACAGAGTGTTTTAAATGCTAAGTGATGAGTCTTTTGTTTCGATAGTTGAACCAGAAGGACAGAAAAATGTTTACAAGCCCGTAGAAAGAGACACATGAAACTGAAGCAGGCAACCCACTGGGCGAGCGGAGTTGAGTTTCCAGTGTCAAGCACCTCCTCCTGGCTCTTGGGAGGTGTTTGCATGCACATTTGTACCAATTAGTACTTATTATTGTGAAGTCAGGAAACAGTAGATCTTAAACATTGCTTAGAAAGAATATAGAACAGAAAGGCATCTACATATGCCTTTCTTTCAAAGGGTTCACAAACCCTTTGAAATTGCATGCAAAATTTTGTATGTGAGTGCAGTCTTTCATAACTTTCATCAGATTCTCCAAGGTGATCGTTTCCAAAGTATGGTCCCTGGACCAGCAGCATAAGCATCACCAGGGAACTTACTAGAAATGCAGACTGCAGCGAGATTCACATGCACAGCAAGTGAGAACCACTGCTCACAGGCAACATGCAAGCTTAAATTATATCAAAATGTGAGTGTGGTAACGTGAGAGGGCCGTCAGCTCATAATGAAAAAGAAAAACACTGTTAAGCAGAGATTTTAGACCCAAGTCAGGTTAAAATATACTAATAATATGGTGAGTTAGATGATTATAGAGAAGTTATTAAGGACCCGAGCATTGGCAGAAGGCCTTAGTCTTGGGAAGGAAGCAGTGTTCCTAGTTGGCAAAGGGACTGCTTAAGATGAGAGACCACAGGTGTGCGTAGGTGAGAACAAAGCAAAGCTTCTTACAAAAGGAGGGCATAGAACACAGAGCCTTTTTATACATGGTAGGACTTCGTAAATATTTATTGAATGAATGTGAGTCAGTAGGGCAGAGTTGCTCTCTGCCTTTCTGGGTAGCCTCCAGGAGCTTTCAAACATCACAGCTGCTTGAACTTTGATTCTGTGTGGTAGCTTAGGGCTATGGCTTCTGTGTTGGGAGGAGGGAGGTTCAGGTGTGCAGGTGAGAAAGAATTGAGGCAGCCAAGTCTCTAGAGGGGCATAGTAATATTGCCAAAGAAAACCCTGGCTTGAACTAAAGTTGGGAACAGCTGGAAAACAGAGCTGTGGAGTTTTGAGCTGGAGATAGCCAGTGCCTGGGTGTTGTGTTTGGGTGTCTTGTGAGGTGCTTGGTAACATTTGGGATCTGTGTTGAGGCATGAAGATAGATGAGAGCAGGAAAGAAGTTGGATTGAGAGTGCAAGTAGTGCGTCCAACTTCCAGCTGTTGTCTCCTGTGCTTTGGGTTTTAAAACGTGTAATAATGATAATGTTATTAAAAGATGTCACAAGTCCAAGAAAATTAATAGCCTTTGGTGACTATTACTCCTAATTTATTATTTACATTGTTCCAAATGTACTTCATTAAAGTAAGTGTCTGCTTACCTTGAAAACTTTCCAACCAAAGATTTTTGGCTCTTTTCCCACCTGGCCTGTTTCTTTGATGACAATGGCTAGCCATGGAGGTATGCCTCATACTTCTGGTAGGCAGGGAAGTATGCTCTAGAGCAGGGTGTGGTCATCGCTGGCATGTGAAGCAGTTTCCTGTCCTTTTGAACTTCTAAATCTGCCTGAGTCATTAGTTCCCAGAACTGCAACTCTAGGTGAGTCTCTAAAGATTACGTGATCTCCTAAATCCTTGGTATGGGATACCCAGAAATTGAGATTTTTAACTGATAAAGAAAAGGATATTGGCATGACTTCTTTTAACTTTTGAGATCTTGGTACCAGAACATAGGAATTATTGTCTAGATAAAACTTCCTTTTCTGCCTCCTGTATCAATCAGCAGACTTTTTAGTAGGAGGGTTAGTGAGATGTCAGCAGCATAACAATGATATTGCTAAATGCTGGCACCTGGTCCCTTCACTGGCCATTTCTGGTTTTGAGGTATGTTTTTAGATAGGGGCAAATATTTAGTTAGGGGTTTTCTTTTGTTATATACAGTTACTAACAATGTATAACCATGGAAAAGAGAAAAGGAACACCATTCATTTCCAAATCATCTTTCTGTGTGTGCCTACTCATGTTCATATTCCATCAGTGGTATCTTTCCATCTAGTTGTTCGGTCATGCTGGGAAGATGACGGAATCAGAGATGTCTCCCTATTTTCTCAGTCTTCCTCTTGACTATAAGTTTAATCTACTAGTGTTTTCACTGTTCACTGGGTTTGGATAGCATCTCCCAAGAAGGCCAGCATCAGTTTGCCATGTTAACCTTTCTGTACTGTCTGAATAGGATCCAGGTCCCTGTTGGTTTAGTGTATTGACTTGGTCCCTGACAATATTTATGTGCCACATATTACTATTCATTAGAGGCAACTAGAGCTCTCACATTTGTCCTCTGGCACTGGGATCAGTAAGTGTTCATCTGACATGCCTGATTATTGTAGCTTTCTTTCTTATTTCCTTTTGTTCTTCTTTCACCCTTTCTTCTCTCTTATTATGCCTTAATCCAAGGTTATAGCCATGGCTTCCTCTCACTGATGATTATCAGTGATATTGAAATGTTGCTGATGCCTATTCTAGAGAAATCTTTAGGTGGCACCTTGAATGTGATTCTGCCTATACTGTGTTATACATTTTATGAGGTCAAAGTTTGCATTTCTAGCCTTGGTTTCTTGATAAGGTCAGTGGAGGCATAGCCCTAGATATATGATATAATTTTATTTGCAGGTCGAGAACACTACTGAAGACATTACTACTCTTAAAGTGTAGAATGTTAAAAAGTTTAAAAGTCTAAATTTATCCTTCTACTGTTGTAAAGGATTTATGCCCAAAGCAGTATAGAAAAGGGATGGAAGCCATAACTTATGCTGTATATTATACATTGTAGTTTTATTATCTTTTTAGGGAACTCTTTTTGGATGTGTTTGGACTCTGGGTCATGAGAAATTTTACAAAATGTTTGAAAATACTTTAAAAATAGTGTTATTTCCCTGTTTGCCAAATACAGGAAGTTAAATGGGTAAAACATTTTAATTCTAGCTTTTCATTTGTTCGCTTACCCTTTGGAATTTTATTTTATACCTATCAAAAGAGCTTCTTTAGGCTTAATTATTAATAGAGGTGTCTCAGGTGGTGCAGTAGTAAACAGTCTGCCTCCTAATGCAGGGATGCATGAGATGCAAGTTCAATCACTGGAGGATCCCCTGGAGTAGGAAATGGCAACCCACTCCAGTATTCTTGCCTGGGAAATCCCATGGACAAAGGAACCTGGTGGGCTACAGTTCATGGGGTGACAAAGAGGCAGATATGACTGAGCACAGCATAGTAGCACACAGACTTAGACGTAAATTTTTATCATGTATTGAGAAATAGCTTGTAGGTGAAATAAATCGGTTAGTTTCCTAAAACTTGGTGTTATAGCCCAACTGTTTCTAATAATTTCTTGACTCAATCATTGATATTGATGCCTTTCCATCCTCTTATCGTTTTCTGTGCCAACGAGAACTTTGATGATACAGCATTTCTTATAAGAATACATAAAAAGAGCAAAAATCATTGTTGCTGGATTCTTCAGCCATCTTTGCATTTACATAGAAGTGTTCTTATGTTGAGATTTTCTTCCACACTGCTGGACCAGTGTGAAATGCCTGCAAATTTTGGTACTGGTGCTTTTGGGTCTCATGCATATGCAGGCAAGCAATGACAATATATATGATTAAGATGCATACTGATATTGGAGATGTTGAAATGTGCACCTTAGAATTGATGAAATATATATATCCAGCTTCTAAGTGTAATGATACAGTAGTATAAGGAGTGGAGAAACCATCAAAATGGAGTCAATGGGAAAAGCTTCAAGAGGAGATAAAGACTGAAGCTGGGTCTTAGAAGAAGAAGGAGCAGAAGCAGACAAGGCATTCCAGGCTGTGAGAGCAGCTTATAAAAAAATATGGAATGTTCCCAGATTTAGGTCCTCAATTTGTCACTATCAGAAGTTTAGATGATCTATTGAGAAAATGCGTGCCTTTTATAATTTGTTGAATTGTTTGCATGATTTGTATAATCAGAACATTTAAAGTCTGTTGGTAAAGGGAAGGAAAAAAGTGTCATTTTACCCCAAATTTCAAAATGCCATCCAAAATCATTTTTAAAATACATGTTGCATAAATCAAATTCTTATTGATGAGGCTCCATGTAAAATCAGTCTCAATAAGCAGGCATTTGGACAAAGTAATTAATTTGTGGCATGTGCCTCAAGTATTCATTCCACAAGTATTTTTTGAATGCCTAGTTTGTGCAAGTTAATGTGTGCAGTGGGAGTATATAGGGGTGAATATGACATGTCCCTTGTAGTTGTATTATAGAATCAGAATATTGATGAGGAAGCTGAAACTCCAGCTTTACTCCCTGTATTAATTTGTTAAGGCTGCCAGAGCACAGAACCCTAGACTGGCTGTGAAAAGTTCAGTTCAGTCGCTTAGTCGTGTCCAACTCTTTGCAACCCCGTGAACAGCAGTACACCAGGCCTCCCTGTCCATCACCAACTCCCAGAGTCCACTCAAACCCATGTCCATTGTGTCAGTGATGCCATCCAACCATCTCATCCTCTATTGTCCCCTTCTCCTCCTGCCCTCAATCTCTCCCAGCATCAGGGTCTTTTCAAATGAGTCAGCTCTCCACATCAGGTGGCCAAAGTATTGGAGTTTCAGCTTCAACATCAGTCCTTCCAATGAACACCCAGGACTGATCTCCCTTAGGATGGACTGGTTGGATCTCCTTGGAGTCCAAGGGACTCTCAAGAGTCTTCTCCAACACCATAGCTCAAAAGCATCAATTCTTTGGCGCTCAGCTTTCTTTATAGTCCAACTCTCATATCCGTACATGACCACTGGAAAAACCATAGCCTTGACTAGACGGACCTTTGTTGACAAAGTAATACCTCTGCTTTTTAATATGCTGTCTAGGTTGGTCATAACTTTCCTTCTAAGGAGTAAGCGTCTTTTAATTTCATGGCTGCAGTCATCATCTGCAGTGATTTTGGAGCCCCCCAAAATAAAGTCAGCCACTGTTTCCCCATCTATTTGCCATGAAGTGATGGGACCAGATGCCATGATTTTCGTTTTCTGAATGTTGAAATTTAAGCCAACTTTTTCACTCTCCTCTTTCACTTTCTTTTTTTTCTTCAAGTTTTTTTTTTTTTTTTTTTTTTTACTTTACAATACTGTATTGATTTTGCCATACATCAACATGAATCCACCACAGGTGTACACGTGTTCCCTATCCTGAACCCCCACTTCCCACCTCCTTCCCCATATCCTCTTTCACTTTCATCAAGAGGCTCTTTAGTTCTTCACTTTCTGCCATAAGGGTGGTGTCATCTGCATATCTAAGGTTATTGATATTTCTCCCAGCAATCTTGATTCCAGCTTGTGCTTCCTCCAGCCCAGCATTTCTCATGATGTACTCTGTATCTAAGTTCAATAAGCAAGGTGACAGTATACAGACTTGATGTATTCCTTTTCCTATTTGGAACCAGTTTGTTGTCCATGTCCAGTTCTAACTGTTGCTTCCTGACCTGCATACACGTTTCTCAAGAGGCAGGTCAGGTGGTCTGGTATTCCATCTCTTTCAGAGTTTTCCACAGTTAATTGTATCCACACAGTCAAAGGCTTTGGCATAGTCAATAAAGCAGAAATAGATCTTTTTCTGGAACTCTCTTGCTTTTTTGATGATCCAGCGGATGTTGGCAATTTGATCTCTGGTTCCTCTGCCTTTCCTAAAACCAGCTTGAACATCTGGAAGTTCACGGTTCACATATTGGCTGAAGCCTGGCTTGGAGAATTTTGAGCATTACTTTACTAGTGTGTGAGATGAGTGCAGTTGTGTGGTAGTTTGAGCATTCTTTGAGACTGCCTTTCTTTGGGATTGGAATCAAAACTGACCTTTTCCAGTCCTGTGACCACTGCTGAGTTCTCCAAATTTGCTGACATTGAGTGCAGCATTTTCACAGCATCATCTTTCAGGATTTGAAATAGCTCAACTGGAATTCCATCACCTCCACTAGCTTTGTTCGTAGTGATGATTCCTAAGGCCCACTTGACTTCACATGCCAGGATGTCCGGCTCTAGGTGAGTGGGAGTGATCACACCTTCATGATTATCTGGGTCGTGAAGATCTTTTTTGTACAGTTCTTCCGTGTATTTTTGCCACCTCTTCTTAATATCTTCTGCTTCTGTTAGGCCATACCATTTCTGTCCTTTATTGAGCCCATTTTTGCATGAAATGTTCCCTTAGTATCTCTAATTTTCTTGAAGAGATCTCTAGTGTTTCCCATTCTATTTTTTCCTCTATTTCATTGCATTGATCGCTGAGGAAGGCTTTCTTATCTCTCCTTGCTATTCTTTGGAACTCTGCATTCAAATGGATATATCTTTCCTTTTCTTCTTGGCTTTTCGCTTCTCTTCTTTTCACAGCTGTTTGTACAAGGCCTCCTTAGACAGCCATTTTTCTTTTTTGCATTTCTTTTTCTTGTGGAAGGTCTTACTCTCTGTCTCCTGTATGATGTCACGAACCTCTGTACATAGTTCATCAGGCACTCTGTCTATCAGATCTAGTCCCTTAAATCTATTTCTCACTTCCACTATATAGTCATAAGGGATTTGATTTAGGTCATACCTGAATAGTCTAGTGGTTTTCCCCACTTTCTTCAATTTAAGTCTGAATTTGGCAGTAAGGAGTTCATGAACTGAGCCACAGTCTGCTCCTGGTCTTGTTTTTGCTGACTGTATAGAGCTTCACCATCTTTGGCTGCAAAGGAGATAATCACTCTGATTTTGGTGTTGACCAACTGGTGATGTCCATGTGGAGTGTCTTCTTCTGTGTAGTTGGAAGAGGGTGTTTGCTATGACCAGTGCCTTTTCTTGGCAAAACTCTAATCTTTGCCCTGCTTCATTCTGCATTCGAAGGCCAAATTTGCCTGTTACTCCAGGTGTTTCTTGACTTCCTGCTGTTGCATTCCAGTCCCATATAATGAAAAGGACATCTTTTTTGGATGTTAGTTCTAGCAGGTCTTGTGGGTCTTCATAGAACCGTTCAACTTCAGCTTCTTTAGCGTTACTGGTCGGAACATAAACTTGGATTACTGTGATGTTGAATGGTTTGCCTTGGAAACAAACAGAGATCATTCTGTCATTTTTGAAATTGCATCCAAGTACTGCATTTCGGACTCTTTTGTTTACTTGATGGCTACTCCATTTCTTCTAGGGATTCCTCCCCACAGTAGTAGATAGAACGGTCATCTGAGTTAAATTCAGATGACCGTTCTATCTACTACTGTAGATGGACTACAGTCCGTCTTAGTTTGCTGATTCCTAGAATGTCGATGTTCACTCTTGACATTTCCTGTTTGACCACTTCCAATTTGCCTTGATTCATGGACCTAACTTTCCAGATTCCTATGCAGTATTGCTCTTTACAGCAATAGACAACTAGCCAATCTGATCACACGGACCGCAGCCTTGTCTAACTCAATGAAACTAAGCCGTGCCATGTGGGGCTACCCAAGACGGACAGGTCATGGTGGAGAGGTCTGACAGAGTGTGGTCCACTGGAGAGGGGAATGGCAAACCACTTCAGTATTCTTGCATCAAGAACCCCATGAACAGTATGAAAAGGCAAAAAGATAGGACATTGAGAGATGAACTACCCAGGTCAGTAGGTGCCCAATATGCTACTGGAGATCAGTGGAGAAATAACTCCAGAAAGAATGAAGGAATGGAGCCAAAGCAAAACAATACCCAGTTGTGGCTGTGACAAAGTACCACAGAAATTTGTTCTCTCACAATTCTAGAGGCTAGAAGTCCAAGATCAAGATGTCAGCAAGGGTTGGATTCTTCTGAGGCCTCTCTTTGGTTTGTAAGTGGCTGTGTTTACGTGATCTTCCCTCTGTGTCCAAATTTCCTTTTATAAGGGCATCACTCAGATTAGGATCTACCTTATTTTAACTTAATACCATTTTAACTTATAAAATGGTATTTAGAGATCTTATAACTGATCTCTAAATACAGTTATATTCTAAGGTATTAGTGTTTATGATTTTAACTCATGAATTTTGGGAGGACACAGTGAAACCCATAGCACTCTCTGAAGTCCTTGCATTGTTTAGTGAAAGCTACACTCATGTGTTCTTGCCTTTGCACACTTCTGTCTATGATACTTTTCTCTGTATAATTTCTTTACTTGGGTAGTGTTCATTCTCCTCTATCCTTGGTAATGCCTTCTTCATCTTATAACTGTATTACATATTAAAATTCTTTGTTCAGTTTCTTTTTCTAATATGATGTTAAATATACATTAAATGTTTGTTGGATAGGTGGTTAGGTAGTGAGGTTAAAGCTAGAGGAAGAGATAGGTCTAATTAATATTAGGTGTTATGCAGTGAGTACTATAAAAGTAGTGCAGATGATGGGACTTCCCTGATGGTGATGGTCTAGTGATTAAGTGGGCACAGGTTTAATCCCTGGTCAGGAAGCTAAGATTCCACATGCCACATGGCACAGCAAAAAAAAAAAAAGTAGTGCCGATGAGGTGAATGCTCTAGAAGTATAGAGGAAGAGTCAGATTATACATGTGATCAAAAATAATGTGATCAAATCCACAGGCAGAAAGAAGCAACATGTGTTTAGGCATATTGTTGTTCAGTCACTCAGTCACATCCAATTCTTTGCAACCCCATGGACTGCAGCACGCCAGGCTTCCTTGTCCTTTACCATCTCCTAGAGCTTGCTCAAACTCATGTCCATTGAGTCAGTGATGCCATCCAACCGTCTCATCCCCTTCTGCCTTCAATCTTTCCCAGCATCAGGGTCTTTTCCAGTGAGTCAGTTCTTCACATCAGGTGGCCAAAGTATTGGAGCTTTAGCTTCAGTATCAGTCCTTCTAGTGAACATTCAGGGTTGATTTCCTTTAGGGCTGACTGTTTGATCTTGCAGTCCAGAGGACTCTTTAAGAGTCCTCTCCAACACCACAATTCAAAAGCATCAATTCTTTGGCACTTAGCCTTCTTTATGGTCCGACTCTCACATCCATACATGACTGCTGGAAAAACAATAGCTTTGACCATAGGACCTTTGTTGGCAAAGCAGTGTCTCTCCTCTTTAGTAGGCCATCTAGGTTTGTCATGGCTTTTCTTCCAAGGAGCAAGCATCTTTTAATTTCATGGCTGCAGTCACCATCTGCAGTGATTTTGGAGCCCAAGAAAATAAAATCTGTCACTGTTTCCATTGTTTCCCATCTCTTTGCCATATCTTGTTTTTTGAATGTTGTTTGAAGCCAACCTGTTCACTCTCCTCTTTCACTTTTTCAAGAGGCTCTTTAGTTCCTCTTTGCTCTCTGCCATAAGGGTGGTGTCATCTGCATATCTCAGATTATTGATATTTCTCCCGGCAATCTTGATTCTGGCTTGTGCTTCATTCAGCCTGGCATTTCACATGATATACTCTGCATATAAGTTAAATAAGCAGGGTGACAATATACAGCCTTGACATACTTCTTTCCCAATTTTGAACCAGTTTGTTGTTCCATGGCTGGTTCTAACTGTTGCTCCTTGACCTGCATCCAGGTTTCTCAGGAGGCAGGTAAGGTGGTCTGGTATTCCCTTCTCTTTAAGAATTTCCACAGTTTGTTATGATCCACACAGTCAAAAGCTTTAGCGTAGTCAATGAAGCAGAAATAGGTGTTTTTATGGAATTTTCTTGCTTTTTTTATGATCCAGAGGATGTTGGCAATTTGATCTCTGGTTCATCTGCCTTTTGTAAATCCAGCTTGAATGTCTGGAATTTCTTGGTTCACATAGAATTGAAGCCTAGCCTGGAGAATTTTGAGCATTACTTTGCTAGTGTGTGAAATGAGTGCAGTTGTGCACTCATAGGCATTTATGCCTGTTTAGACATAGTATTACTTTTTGGTTGGAATGTAGCATATTTTAAGGGATGACCTGACATAAAGATAGAAAGGTTCTACACACACACACACACACACACACACACAGACACACACACGCTATTACTGATGTTTTCAGTTACCACACACTAGAAGGAAATGGCAACCCACTCCAGTGTTCTTGCCTGGAGAGTCCCTGGTGTGCTGCCGTCTATGGGGGGTCACACAGAGTCGGACACAACTGAAGTGACTTAGCAGCAGCAGTGTCTTAATAAAGATTTATTGCCTTATAGTTCTTGAGGTCAGAAGTCCAAAATGGGTCTCACTGGACTAAAATTAGGATACTGGTGGGATTGTGTTCCTTTGTTGAGACTAGAGTAGAATCTGCTTCTTGCCCTTTTCAGCTTCTCTCAGATACTGCTGCCTTCCTTCCTTGGCTTGTGGCCCACTTCTGTCTGCAAACTGATCCTCAAATTCATATGGAAATGCAAGGGACTCAGAATAGCCAAAATGATTTTGAAAATGATCAAAGTAGAAAGACTCAAGCCTCCTAATTTCAGAACTTATGAAACTGTGGTAATCAAAACAGTGTGGCATAAGGGTGGTCTTGCGAGTAATTACAGGCTCCCCTCCTTTCTAGAGCCCCCTTTCTGGGGCTCTAAGTTATTCTAAACTGTCAACTCTAGGCTTTTAAGAACTTGTTAAACATTTAGCTGATATCTTCTTGCCCACTTGTTTGGTGGCCACTTCTCATGATCTGCCAGAGGGAAAAAAGTTTAGGTATTCTCTGTCTCTGGGGGGGAACATGTCAACCTGTGGATTTCAGTTTCGTTGCATACTCAGTCAGCTCTATGCTAAACTCAAGAAAAGCTGTGATATCTATAGATCATTTGGTCTTTCGTCATTGTTACGGTGTAAGGGATATTTTCTTCCTGCTTTCTGTATCCTAAGCAGGGTGGAAATAACATTGTACTTGGCCTATAATAGATTCAGGCAAGAATGCTGGAGTGGGTTGCCATGCCCTCCTCTAGGAGATCTTCCCAACCCAGGGATCAAACCCAGGTCTCCTGCATTATAGGTGGATTCTTTACTGTCTGAGCCCCCAAGGAAGCCCAATAGATTCCACACCTCATTAAAATTGGTTTAAACTGGGTTGAATTCATACTTAGATGCTAAGTAGTGTGCTAAGTACTTAATGCATCATCTCATTTAGTCTGCACCCCTACTTGTAAGGTGTTGGTGCTATTATTATATCCTTTTTTTAAGATGTAAAACTGAAGCTTAGTGGAGAAAAGGAACTAGAGACACAGCAATAAACATTTTCATCGATTTTACCTAAATCACCTTTTTCCTTTCCTGCCTCCCAAATAAAATTTTTAAATCCATTTTTCACTTCTCTGAGGAAAGGAGAGCATCCTTGGCATTGCAGATTCTTATTTTCTCATTTGATGGGAAAGGAGGTACAGTATGAAAGAAAGAATGCTTGAAGGTGTCTGGTTGGACTTCTGATTAACAGAACGCACTTTGAGCCTGAAGGTTCTGGGTGTTGAGGCCTAGTGTCTAGGTGAACGGCACAGTGACTGTCATGGTTACTCTGCTGCCACTTGTCATTGTTCCCTTTCCATTCTCCTGCTCCCAGTGTGAAATGGTTAACAGCATTCAGTTTTTAATCATAGAGAAAAATTTTAAGTATTCTTCATTACGGTTACTTTCTTTGTTAACCTGTGTGGGAATTCCTTTAGGTAGCTCTAACACTGGGGAACTTTAATTACCTGTGCCACTTAACGTTTGCCATAACAGATTTCTTTGTAAGCTACCATCAACAATAGGTAGACTAGCAAAGTGTTTTCATTCTTAAACATTTTTTTTGTTTTTGCTCACTTTCAAAAACGAAGCTATTGGTCTGATCAATAAGCTCAAATAAACCATGTTATTAATTCATCTCGAACTATTTTCTGCAATTCAGTTTCTAAGATGCGTTGTTTGTAACTCACTGCATTAAGGTTTGTAACTCACTGCATTAATCATTCTACATTTTCTCACACCTTGTTGATAGATGCAAGCTAAGTTTCATTCATTGCGTGTCTTTTCTGGAATTTCAGCACTTTTTCAAGTATTCCACATGTATAATATAAACTAGGTGATATCACTGTGTTTGGAACAGAGACAAATGGTAAAGGTTAAGGAATAGGAACATGGAGATAAAAGGGAGAATTGTTTATATGTGGGACGATATTTTATAATGCTCTGGCTTGGTATAACAGTCACATGTATGCTTCCTCCTCTCTAGTTATCAGGGAATATGAAGAACAAAGAAAGTATCCAAGAACCTAGATTTGATTATTACAACCATGAAGTTCCTGATATTGACCTCAGTGATTGTGAATTCCCACATGTCATTGAAATTTATGACTTCCCCCAAGAATTTCGTACGAAGATCTCCTACGGATTTTCTGCACTTATCAGTAAGTACTTGCAATTGATTGGGGATGTTAGGAAAGGCGGGATGAAATTTTCTTAAAATGTCTTCTGAAAAATCACCTCTTTTGCCTTCCTATTCCCTGTCATTTACTTTAGCATCAAGTTTGTTTATTGTGTTTTCCAAGCCCATTGGAAATCTGTATCAAATCACTCTTCTAAGTTCTTTAAAAAAATGCTAAAGTCTTTCTAGATCCCAGGTTAGCATTTAAGAAGACTGTCATCAATAATGACTTTTGAGTCTGTCTCCACAGTACATTTAGTCCATTTATATTTATTGTAATTATTGATATATTTGGATGTATTGCCTGCCATCTTTTTGTGTGTGTTTACTTGTCCCATCTTTTTCTCTTCTATCTTGCCTTCTTTTGGATTGATGAGGTATTTTTTTCTCACTCCATATTTTTGGGGAATGATACTGTTTCTATTATTTGGTGATTACTTTAGAAATTATAAAATGCATGCTTAATTTACCAATAACTAAGGTTAATACTTTTACACTGTTTCCAAACACTTGAAGGGTTTTAAACTCCATTCCCCAATTCCATTCCAGTGTCTCCCCGACCTCCAACTAATATACTATTGAGATTTAGTAGTTTGAGTCTTTTTGATTTAGTTTTTTTCTTTTTAAACTCCATTTGATGTTACATTTTTTTATATAGTCAGCATTCAGATTCATCTGCTTTCTGTATTTTTTTGTGTGTCTCATATCTTTCGTTTGAAATCTTTTTCCTCCTGCATGGAACAGGTTCTTTAGAATTTAATTAACAACAGTCTGCTGGTAACACGCTCAATTGGATTTTGTTGTCATCGTCACTCTTGTTTGTTTCTTAATGGCTTTATTTCAACTTCATTCTTGAGAGACATTTTTGCTGGATATAGAATCCTAGGTTGACAGTTATTTTTCTCAGGGACTTGAAGCTTTTGTTCTTTCTCCTGGCTTTCTTAGGGCAGGCTGAGAAGCCCACTGAAAGTCTACTGCTGCTTCTGAATGTCATCTGTCTCTCCTCTTTGGGTGCTCTTAATGTTCTCTGTCTTTGGTATTGTACATTTTCAGTATGATGTGACTTTGTCTTTCTTTTGTTATCATTATTGAGATTATTTGGGCTTCCTAAATAGTTTTCATTGGTTTTGGAGAACTCTAGACATTATTTCTTCAAATGTTGCCTCTGTACTAGTCTCTTTTATATTCTCTATGATGCTGCCAGTTGAAAGTGGATTAGACCTCCTGACTTAATCCTCATGTTATCTCTATCATATTTTTCATTTCTTTGTCTCCTTTATATGCTAAGTAATTTCTTTAGTTCTGATCTCTTCAACTGTGGTTAATTTGCTTTTAAACTTATCCATTGAATTTTTAAATTTCATTTTATGTTTCTTATTTTTCAAAGTTCTCTAATTTTCAAGTCTGCATTTTTTTTCTCTATTTTCAAGATTTAAAAAGTTTCTTTTTAAGTATAGTGAACATAGACCTTGTATAGTCTATGTCTAGTTATTCCTTTACCTGAAGTCTTTTTAATTCTGTTTTTGTAAATTCCCACTCATAGTGCCTTGCTTGTTTTTGGAGGCTTATTTATTTATTTATTTAAACTGTAAAGCTGGCCATTTCCTTTGGAATTTTATTTATGAGAGTTGAGGTCTGCAGTAAAAGAAGAGACTGTCTCCTGAGAAGATATGTGTTTTCTTCTGCCAGGCACCAAGGGTCCTAATAGTCCAAAAGGCTGTAAATTAAATTATTGATTTGAGGTTATTCTGACCACTGAGATACAGAAGAGAATGATAAAATGTGATTGTTACATCTCAACCGGTTTGTTTTAACAGTACATGTGAATGGCCACCTCCTTGCGGTGGTGGTGGTTCAGTCACTCAGTTGTGTCTGAAATGTCCATTTACTTGCCAGTCTTTGATGTGGTGGTGGTTGTTCAGTTACTCAGTTGTGGCTGACTTTGCAACCCCGTGGACTACAGCACACCAGACTTGCCTGTCCTTCACTATCTCCGGAGTTTGCTCAAACTCATGTCCATTGAGTTTGATGTGGTGCCAAGGCCTTTTTTTGTTTGTTTTTAAATTACTAGTCTGTTGATAGAAGAGTTCTTAATGTCACCCTGATGTCACCTACAACTTCCAGCAACAACTAATATCCATTGAAAGTCACCTGAGGGCAAATTCGTTATAGAATAAAATGTTTTCTCTCTTTTAAAATAATTGTTTTTTGGCTGCACTACATAGCTTGCAGGGTCTGAGTGCAGGGCCTTAGTTCCTTGACCAGAGATTGAACCCAGGTCACAGCAGTGAAAGTGCTGAGTCCTTACCACTGGACCACCAGGGAATTCCCCATCCTCTCGCCCTTTTTTTTTTAAAAACTGTTTTGCCAAAACATAATTGATGATAGTTTTTTTTGTTTTTTTTTTTTTAGTGACTTTATCTTTCTCAAGTCTTTCAAAGCATTAAGTTGTTATAGACATAACTCTTATGTTTCATACTCATAGTTAGTTTTAAAATTTTATTTAATAAATTATGTAGTAAACATAAATTAAAACTGATGTAAATGGGTTTGAGAATAGTTGTACTACCTTTTATATATGTATATACTTCATACATATGTAGAGTCAGAAGTATATCTCTGTATCTTTAGCTTATAAGGAAACATAAGCTTTGGGAATAAAAGAAGTAATCCCCAAAGTAAGTTATTAAGAGAAACATTTTTCAGGATCTTCAAGAAAGTCATTACCAAGAAGGGATTATGCTTTAATGCTGTAATCCTGCCATTAACAATAAACCAGGTCTATTGTCTGATATACAGATTTAAACTTAAAATTCAGTTCATGTACAACTTGAATGAGGGTACAGCTCTCAACTTTTCCTTTAGGGTCAGATGGTAAGTATTTTCCTGCTGTCATAGTACATAAATAGCCATAAATAATAGGTAAATAAATGAGCATGACCGTATTCCTTGAAATTCTGTGTACAAAAGCAAGAACCCTGTTTTTCTGTAAAGTTCTAGAACAGGCAAAACTAGCACTAGGTACCTCACTTATCAGTTACGTAACTAAAAGAAAGGAGCAGTGACTGGATCCTGGAGGACAGTTAACAGTCTGCCGTCGACCTTACACTAAACATGTAGTATGGGCCAGTCAGTCTAATTCATTACAGTTATGATAAGACCCAGTATCAGGTCTGTACCAGGTGAAGTGCATAGGAGATTTTAAAAAGCAATTGGTGACATTAAATCCAAAATCAGAACTACCTGAAGTTGTCACTAATGATGATTTTTAAAACCAAGGATTAATTTTGTTGATGTCTGGAATTTTCTGAACATTAGTTAACTGTTAAGAATTATTAACTTCCTTTTGCTCTATTTCTTCCTAATTT
This sequence comes from Aepyceros melampus, assembly GCA_006408695.1. Taxonomy (NCBI): domain Eukaryota; kingdom Metazoa; phylum Chordata; class Mammalia; order Artiodactyla; family Bovidae; genus Aepyceros; species Aepyceros melampus. The sequence goes on along the minus strand of SJXQ01002828.1, from coordinate 372,900 downwards.
TACCTGCAAGACCATTTTTTCTATTAAACCCAAAAATATTTTCAAAAGGGGTGAAGCGTTTTAAAGGGTTATAAAATTCTGAAATCTAAAAGGCCTTCTAGAGCCCATCTAACTTTTTTACCATCTTTTGTCAACTATTGTTTAATATAGACTTCTACTGTGGAACTTTCTCATAGTCTTCAACTCCTATAGTCATTTTATGCCATGGTTGAACTTAGTTTTACATCAGGAAATTGTCTAACTAACCTTCAAAGCCTCTTTATTCCTTTTTCCTTCAAAGGAAATTTTTTCTTTACTAGTTGTGAAAGGGAAAAGATATTTTAGCAGTTGTCTTTTTTTTGTTCTTTATAGTGCTTTATTTTAAAAAAAAAAAAGAAAGAAAAGGTCATGGTGCAAAAGCCTGTGAGTCAAACACCAGAGTCAACTTCATATTTTAATCACATCTTCATTAAATTGATCATCTTTCTGATGAATATTGTTGTTAATAAAAAATAATGGGCACCATTGATTTATTAAATGTCCACTAAGTGCTCAACATCATGCCCTTTGCCTTGTCATGGATTATCTCATTTCCATTTTCATAGCAACTCTTATTAGGAAGGAATTCAACCCATTTTTTTTTTACAGATGAGCAAACTTGGCTTACAGAGAGATTAAACCAGCCCATGGCCCAAGGTGGCAGAACCTGAATTTTACTTTCTTACTTCCCTTCTACAACTGGAAAGAAAGAATAGGTCATCCTCCCTGATTATAGGTGTCTCTTTTTTCTCTTACTTGATTGATTTTGTTTTGAATGACCCATCTGCCTGTCCCTCTCTGTCTCTGTCTCTGCCCTTGAGCCTACATTTACATTAGATCTAAGTGACCTTCCCGACCTACGTCCTCCTCCTCTGATTCTTCTTTTCTTCTTGTGCTTCCTTTCTCCAGTCCCCTAAATATATCTCTTATAAATAGTGTGGTAAATACTTTGCCTCCCCAGGGAACGTGTGTGGATTAATCAGTTGACGTCTGTAAAATGGCTGGCGAGGTGAAATCCTCCAGGTAGCTCTTTATGATGGTGTTGTTGCTTTTAATGGCTTCTGCTCTCCAGGCACTTTGTGTGTCATTATCCCCACTCCACCCATGCACTTGTTGAGTGTTTCTCTCATCATGGAATGCCTTACGAGATACTATTTGAAAGATGTTTTTTAAAAGTAAGTTTTATTTTAAGGAATAAAATTCTTCTATTTTGTTGCAGAAAGAAAGGATTTGATATTAAATGGGTGGATGATACACATGCCCTAGGAGTATTCTCCAGTCCGATCACAGGTATTCACCCAGTGGATTTCACTGTGTTTATTGTCCATTTTCTTCTGCTTGTCCTTATTTGCTTTCTGTTCCAGCCACCTGGCGTTTTATTTGGTCACTATAGATAAATGACAGGTAGAGGTTTTTGAGGCAAGTTATTTTGGTACCCATGTGCTACCCCCCTCTCTCTTTTTACCCTAATCCAGTGGTATTTGGGGAGAGAGTCAGCTTTTCACGGTTATTTGCTGCATAACGGTCAGTTATGATAGTGCATAAACAGGTAGAGATTTAAGAAGCCAGTATGAATAAATGTTAATAACGTTTGTGATTCTGCCCCCAGCCCCACAGACAGATGAATTTGCAGTAGCCCTTTAACCTGTCCAGTGATCATTTGTAATACATCTTTCAAGTGTATGCTTTGGCCTCTTCATCAGCATCAGGATAGATCTGATGCAGAGACTTTCAGACAAATTAGAGATGATTCCTGTCTGATTCATCTAAAATAAGGGTCTGCAAACTTATTCTCTAAAGAGCCATATAGTGGATATTTCAGGATATAAGGTTTCTGTTGTTACCTAACTCTGCTGTTGAGGAAAGACAGCATCTCTTAACAAACGAACGAGCAAATGAACGAGCATGGCTCTGTTGCGGTAAAACTTTACAAAAGCGGGGTGGATGGCTGGATTGGGTCACAAAGCCATAGTTTACTAATCCCCACTTTAAAATAATCACTGCCGAGTTGTTCCTTATGGATTTTCTAGAGCTTACCATTTCTTTTGCCCATGATGAGAAAATAAAGCACAACATCTAGGAAATACTTTCAAAGAACTAGCCTTAACTATATATATATTTGGCATCATTCATCTTCATGTCTTCTACTTCTTTACATATATTTATTCTCTTTACAGCTCGTGATGCTCTTGGTAGTAAACATACCATGGTGAAGATCCGGCCCTTGTCACAGGCCACAAGAGCAGCCAAGGCCAAAGCTAGAGCTTATGCTGGTAAGCCTATAATCTCAGGAGCTTTTTCTTACTGATAGTCATGTTCTCGTTTATTTTCCCAGCACTTGTATAGCATCCAGAGTTCTAAACATATACACTTTTATTTTTAGTGTAAAAGGAAATATTTTTAAGGAAAAACGAAAAGAGAAAAGGCTCTGTTGGAAATATAGCATTGGAGAAGCCACTCGGAGAGAGTGGGAGATGCAAACTGCAGGCGCTGCAGTCACCATTTTCTGATGACAGCCTTATCCGGTTTACCTTTGTGGTTAGCAGTTTGATAGAGTCACTGTAGGAAATTGTGTTAATACAGATAATGAAGGCAGGGTTGTTTGTGCTTTGCCGTGTTAATTTCCTCTGATCTTCATCTATCAGGCTTGTATTAATTACTGCTGATGCAGCCCTTGTTAGTCTATTTTGTATGTTATTACTGAGTTAAATCACTTGGAGCTAGAATGCTTTCTCTTCCTTACTCCCTCCTGCCTCCCTCCTTTTCTTCCATTCAGAGTTTCTCCAGCCTGCAAAGGAGCGTCCTGAGACTTCAGCAGCCCTAGCCAGAAGGCTAGTCATCAGTGCCCTTGGGGTTCGAAGTAAGCAGAGCAAAACTGATCGGGAAGCAGAGCTTAAGAAACTGCGGGAAGCCCGAGGTGAGTTGAAGCTGATGGCATTCTTCTTTAGTTCCTTTAGAGCTCACTATAAAGCAGGTGTTTAAAAAAAAAAATGAAGGTCATTCCATATTGTCATTTCCATTTCCTAGAAGCCTCCCACATATATTGAAATTGTTTTCATGACTTATATTTAGGAGGGAGACATGTTGGAATATGTCTGCCTGTTCCACACACCAGGGTATCCTAATCCATGCTCCTTTGTTGTTTTTCAAAAGATGGATTCAGTCTTTTTAGCTCATCCATGGCTGTTTCTATAGTTCTTGCTCCTGATTCAGAAAAATTTTCCTATGAAGACATAGTAATCTCCCAGGCAGAAAACAGTATTTGCTGTGATTTTTACTGGGCCATGATTGCCATGATTTTATTAAATAGTTTAGATCTTAGAAGATAAATTAAGGAAAAGCCAGCAATTGACATTGGTGATGATAACTCTAGGATGTAATTTTTTTCTTTAAAGACAGTCCTGAGTTGCTCCATTAGAGCACATCTAGATTAGCCTAATCTTATTATTTTCCAGTATTTACAAGTTCTCAGAAAATATTTCAACTGATCTACAAGCAGGGTTTTTCTATCCCTATAGTTTGAAGTTGAGGTTAAATGTTTCTCTCTTCTTTATAGGCTATTGACTTCTATGTAAAGGCTTGGGACTCCCGTTGCACTTAAGTACTTTTTATCAAACTTCAGACTATAAACAGTCTGATTGCCTTACGATCTGTGGAATCTGAAGGCAGTTTATTCTGAAAATTCCACTTACTGAAAAGTAGCTTCATTTTTCCATTAACGAATTGAAGTTTCAAACTCCTTGTTTATTGCCAGTCTAACAAGGCCATTAATACTTCCTGTCCACTCTGCTTTGGTGATAGCAGGCAGCTTGCAGACTCTCAGCTGCACTGGCCAGATAACCAGTGACAGAGTGTGTCATGGCAGGTGCCAGAGTTTCAGAGTGGAACCACCTAATTTTTTGAAACCTTAATGGTTATAACGAGGCAGTTTTGATTTTTCCCATGCTTTCTTGACTCAGAGGCTTCCTTTAGATGACAGAAACAGGGGAGGATCCCTCTGGTTGTTATATGAGGCACTGTCAGAACTAGCTTAAAGTGGAATGTGCAGTGTCCTTAACCCTTTATTAATTGGTTATCTCTGAGGAAAATGATTTCTTTCATAACCACAGTCATCTCAGAAAGTCAGTAGCGGGTAATAACTGTGGTATGTATAAAAGGAGATGTGATTCTTTTTGCAGTGTATCATGCTTCCCTATGACTGTAATGTCGCCTGTATTTCAACAGGTACTGCAACAATAGTTTTGTGTGGATATCACCTGAGTACCCTACTGTTTCTGTGTAGGGCCATCATCATACAGGCGCACTTGAATTTATTTTAAGTGCCCAGCTATACAAAGGACGTTTCAGTGATGCAGTTAAAAATGAGGCTTTTGGCTAAGTGGGTACCCTGGTACATACGGTTTTAAAGAAGCCTTTTAGTTGTGAGTAGAGGCCCACTGTGATAAATTTCACCTATCCACTGGTGCTAAAACTATACAGGTTATAGAGGACTCTTCCTTTATTGTGTCTCAGAACTCTCTCATTCTTTATATCTGAAAAAACGCCTATGGAAAATTCCAATATAGCGTTCTGGCTGCTTAGGCATTAAGCATATACTCTAATAATTGCCTGCATGGAACCTAAAACTGCTCACTTAAAAGATTTTTTTTTTCTTTGAAAATGAAAAGTACTGTTTACATATTAAATAGAACAGATATTTTTGTTCCAAATCTTCCGCTGGAGGGAAAGGGGTCAATACAGCCAAGAAATAACATCAGAGATTATGGAGTCAGACTGCCTGGGTCTGTATCTAAGCTCTGCCATTTACTGGCTGTGGCTGTGGCACCTTGGGCAAATTACTTACTCTCCGAAGGCCTCTGTTTCCTCACCCATAAAATGGAAATCAAGTGAGATAATCCACAAAAGGTACTTAGTCGTTTTCAAAACCCATAGGAACACTCTCCTTCCTGTTTCTCTAGGCCTATAATAGGTTCAGAGAAACAGGCCCATGATAGATAAATGTTAGCTGCTGCTGTTTTTAGTAATAGTAGCAATATCATTTTATGGTGAGTCCAGCACAGATTCCAGTGTATATTTTTTTCTTGTCATTAATCTTTTTGTTTTAAGTTGCCTCTGATACTCTTATCAACCACATTTGGCATTCACTGATATTGATACTCTTATCAACGACATTTGGCATTGCTCTTGTGCAAGGCGTTGTGCTCCCTAATTAGGAAGACTAGAGAGAGAGCAGGATTTTGTTCCTCTCTTTAAGACCTACAATCTGGTAGAGATATCTGTCTTGAGTAAGAAAGAAAATATGAACCTGATATTTTAAGCAGTTGTTTCTTCTCTTCACTTCCGAAGATTTTAAGATTAAAAGCCACGAAAAGGTTTTTGCAATTAAAAGGATTGAAGGAAGTTCCTGGCAGTATAACATGTTATGCTAACTCTTGGTGGGAATGATATTATCATCTCCATTTTACAGAGGTAAAGTATCAATAACTGGCCTAAGGTTACCCAACTGGTAAATTGAGAGGTGGTATTGGAACCTAGGCCTCTAATTAAAACCCATCTTCCTTCTACAACACTGTATTCCCTTTTGAAGGAGTTTTGGGGGTAATTAACATTTTTTTCCCCCAGTAAAAAAAAAATTAAGGTCTTCAGAAAATAAAATATGACAAGCTTCTTTTTAGTTATCTGTTCCAGTGGTTAAGAGCTTTTACTATCAGAAAATTCTTCCTTAGATCTAACTGAGATCTATACAATAGTTTAAAAGTTTTTCTTAGGTATTTACTGGAAATCAGAAGCATCTGGATACCATTCTGTTCTAACAGCTTTTAACTATAAAGATCAAGGGCAGATCATTTAGGAATGAGAGGATCTGGACTATTAATAGAGTTTTTGCCATTAACTAGCTCTGTAGCTGTGGGCAGGTCTCTTATACCTCCCTGTGCCCCAGTTTCCAACACAGTCAAAGCAATGCTTGACTCAGCTAACCTTGGAGAATTCTTTGAGCAACATAAGTTAACATATATAAAAACATTTAGAAAGGTGCTTTATGTATTTAGAATAACTATTGTTTGTGTGACTCATGGGAAGTTAATATTCATTATAATAGTACAGCCAGTAATGACAAATATGTACTGTGTGCCATTGCTCCCCATTCATTATGCATGACAGACATGGATACTCATCAGTCATGACACTCTTTGTTGGTGACTTTTGACTTGACCATTTGCTAGTCGATTAGAATTAGTATGAAATCAAAATCTGTGTGCCATCCTGATATAGGTACTTTTATTATTAATACTAGGGCTTCCCAGGTGGTGGTGCAGTGGTAAAGACTCAGCCTGCCAGTGCAGCAGACGCAAGAGATGAGGGTTTGGTCTCTGGGTTGGGAAGATCCCCTGGAGTAGGAAATGACAACCTGCTCCAATATTCTTGCCTGAAAACTTCCATGGACAGAGGAACCAGCGGGGTACAGTCCGTGGGGTTGCAAAGAGTCAGACATGACTGAGTGCATGTGTGCGTGTGTGCGCATGCGTGTGCATGTGCGCATGCACACACACACGTGTGCATTAATAATACTGTGGAAAAATCTCATAGCCTCTCTTTTTCCCACTTCAAGAGTTCTGCTGTCTGGCACAGTGCTTAGTTTGTAAAGAGATACTCAGCTACATATTCATTAACATGAATGACATTGTTACTTTAGTTTTTCTTCATTAAGTCTTACTTCACTCATGATTCTACTCTCAACCCTTTCAAGTCCTCCATGATTTTCTTTATAAAACCCAGAGTTAAACTTACATATGGAACCTTTCTAATTAATGAATTTGGAATTTGGGATTTTGAAATATAAATACTTTCCTGATAACTTCCTCTACCCTACTTTGGTCTTCTTACCATTTTATTGAGGAGTCTTTGTCTTAATCTTTAAAAAAAGAGATTAAGAAAGTAATCTTGGATAAGGGAATGGCAAACCACTTCAGTATTCTTGCCTTGAGAACCCCATGAACAGTATGAAAAGGCAAAAAGTTAGGACAATGAAAGATGAACTCCCCAGGTCAGTAGGTGCCCAATATGCTACTGGAGATCAGTAGAAAAATAACTCCAGAATGAATGAAGAGATGGAGCCAAAGCAAAAACAGCATCCAGTTGTGGATGTGACTGGTGATGGAAGTTAAGTCTGATGCTCTAAAGAGCAATATTGCATAGAAATCTGGAATGTCAGGTCCATGAATCAAGGCAAATTGGAAGTGGTCAAACAGGAGATGGCAAGAATGAACATTGACATTTTAGGAACTGGTGAACTAAAATGGACTGCAATGGGTGAATTTAACTCAAATGACCATTATATCTACTTCTTTGGGCAAGAATCCCTTAGAAGAAATGAAGTAGCCATCGTAGTCAACAAAAGAGTCTGAAATGCAGTGCTTGGATGCAGTCTCAAAAACGACAGAATGATCTCTGTCACTGACAGTAAGTGATAAAGCCACATTTTAAAGTCCAAACTCAGGAATATATGTAAAATTTCCCCATGTTCCACTTGTCAGAACACTTAATTCCCATCTAAAGTTGGAATCAGAGTTTTCAGAATAAGCTACTCTCATTTTAAAAGCCGGCTATAATTTTGTTTCATAACAGTGTGTCATTTTACTCTTGGGGGAGGATGATTAATTGGCTGGTTCTGAAAGGCCATCTTTTGGGGCACAGGCCTGAGAGGCAGAGTAAGTAAACAATAATTTGATCCCTTAGTTTGATTAATGAAATCACTAAGAACTTAAAAGTAAAATCATCTCTGTAGGATACCTAGTCAACTGTAATAAAATCTAATCACAGTCACTGCCTCCTGAAATCCTTTTTAGGAATCCCGTTACTCTGCCTTCAAGGACAGCACTGCATCGCTGACTCATAGGCTAGGTCTCACAGCATTTTCTTGGTGTCCTTTCTCCCTCTGTGTAAAGTTCCCTTCGTTTCCTGTCTTTTTCTTTGGGGTGCAGTGTGGACCCAGATTTTTGGTGTCACCTGCCTTTTAATAAACTTATGTCTGTGGCCCTGATCAGAGATGAAAATGTTTACAGACTGACTGACCGGTTTACCAATTATTGCCAAGTAAATAGCATGTATATACTTAATGTATTGATAACCATTCCACTCTCTAGAGTTAAATGCTCACTTAACATTTACATGAGGTAGACTCCATTTCCCTGGGGTTAATGATCATAGACACACTTGGTAAGCCTGAAATCTAAAACTTGCTGAAATGCAGAGGTTTCTATATCAGCCCTCCTGATCTACCAGGTCTGTCAATCCATAAAAGAAGGCGATTAGATTAGTTTGACTAGACTTGTATTTCAGGTCTTCATGTTGAGTTTTACTCTGTAAAAATTACAAGTAGATTTTGTGATGATTTTTCATTGTTTTCTTAGGTGTAGAAGTAAATTTTGAAGGTTTTAATTTCCATCTCTTTTCTTTATTGTTTTAAACATGACACCAGACTGGCCCCTTTTTCATCTTCAGCACTTTCCATTTCCTCAGTGAGAACTCAACTCATTTAATATAATTGTTTCTGCCAATATATTTATTATACTGAGAAATAAAAGTCTTCAGGGCTCTGGGTTAATCATTTCATGCTGATACTCTCTTCTTCTTTGGTTCTGTGCCCTCACGGCTGCTGTTGGGCTTTCTCTTAGTTTACTTTTTTAATTGGTGGAGTTAAAGTTAAAAGGAGCTTTTTTTAAAAATGCAGTCTCTCAGCTATTATCTCTTTTCTTTAGTAAAAGGCAACATGTTTATTCTTTACTTTTCTGATCATATTTTTTTTCCCACATATTTTCCTTTTCTGTGAAATATTTTCAGATCTTGTCTTCAGATGTCAGGGTAGTGGAAAGTATTCTGATTTAAGAACTAAGCACCTGGGTTCCAGCTTCAGGTTTTCACTGATTCTGTAACCTTAGGCAAGTCACTTGACTCCTCCAAGCTTCCATTTCTTCTTTAAAATGAAGAAAATATATTTAATTCTTATCCTAACCTGTATTTATGTATTCTGTTCATGTTCTGTATTTCTAAATTTAAGCCTCACTTTTTCACTGTTTCTTTGTGCTTCTCAATTTGTCTCCCTATTCTTGCTGATTTTATCATATGGTTTACCACCAGAATTCCTCTTATATTTACATATATTTGGTAATACAGATGTACAGTCTTTTGTTATAAAGTGTTAGGAAATGTTTCAGAAATCTAAACTATTCTAATTTTAGAAAGGTAATATGTTTATCTTAATATCCGTTTCCTAATACCAAAATCGAATCCATTAGAATTAATATTTCTGTAACAGATTGACTGCTGCTGCTGCTGCTAAGTCGCTTCAGTCGTGTCCGACTCTGTGCGACCCCATAGACGACAGCCCACCAGGCTCCGCCGTCCCTGGGATTCTCCAGGCAAGAACGCTGGAGTGGGTTGCCATTTCCTTCTCCAGTGCATGAAAATGAAAAGTGAAAGTGAGGTCGCTCAGTCGTGTCCGACTCTAGTCACATTAAATGGCATATAAAGGCTATAAAGCAGCCTCATGACCTTTCAGGTTATAGTATAGTTAAAGGAACTTTGGTCCCAAGCTTTTTAAAAAACATTTTTTTTTTCAGTGCTACTTTAATTTTTAAATTGTGAATTATGGGCCAAAATTCTGTTTTTCTACTGCTCCTGGATTTCCTTTCTTAAAACACCCCACATTGCCTTTCTGGTTTACCTCTCTGAGCTTATTAAAATATCTAAGTTCTGATAATTCACTTGTCTGGTTTCTTCACTTTTTCTTGGAACCCAGACCAGTTTTTGTTTTTGTCCAAGGTTGCCTTTGCCTTTAGATCCTCTCCTAATTTTCCCTGTTTCTAAGGATCAGAACCAGCATCGGCCAGTTATCCTTAGTACTGTCTCCCTGGAGAATCCCAACCCAGTTTCAGCCTGCCTTGAAGCTGAGTCCAGGACTCTGAATTCAAACTAGCCTTCAGTTGGGAAGTTGCTTACCCCCATTTTTTGCCTCTTGTAACTTTGCTGCTATTTTCAGATAATGCCACAAGAGGGTGCCCAGATAGCAGCAAATTTCTCTTTCTCACATTTCCAAGTGCCAGTCAGCTTCCTTATCAAGTTCTTTGCCTTTAAAGTTGAGTCAAATATAAGAATTTTTGTAAGGTATTCTGTTAATTTGGAAAGATAACATCAAAATAGCAACTATTGATATTAACTCTAAACTCACTTTGATTTCTGTAATTCCCCTTGGTTCATGACTTGCAAAATCTTTTACAGACATTGTCTGAAATAATTGCCCTTGGAAGGAAGCACTTAGGCTTAATCGTCTACATTTTACAGTGTCAGGATCAGTGACTGACTCGCCATGAAATTAGAGCTGGTATTGTGGCGCCTAGTGAAGCGCTTGGGTCGCCGCACTGTGTCCGGGATGCACTGTCTCGGGTCTTGGTGAAAGTGTTAAATGGAAACCAGGCTTCTGTGTTAAAATTTGAAGATGGTTTGCCCAGATTTGTGCATTTTTTTGTTTTTAGAAGTAGTTTTTATTTTCCCTTCATGATATGTGGTCTTTTTTCTATGTTAGAATTGACATTCCAGAAGATTCCTGGCTCCTGAAAGTACTCTGAAAATATTAAAATTTGATTTTCCTGTGAAGTATTTTTTTTGTAGGACTGTAGTAGAGAGATATTACTAAAGCCCAGTGGCTACTATTTCCATTTGAGCAGAAAGGTAGAAGAAAACTATTAAAACATATTCTTGATCCCTTTTGAAATATTTATAAAGATCAGTCAGTCAGTCAGTTCAGTTGCTCAGTCATGTCCAACTCTTTGCGACCCCATGAACCACAGCACGCCAGGCCTCCCTGTCCATCACCACTCCCAGAGTTCACCCAAACCCATGTCCATCGAGTTGGTGATACCATCCTACCATCTCATCCTCTGTCGTCCCCTTCTCCTCCTGCTCTCAATTTTTCCCAGCATCAGGGTCTTTTCCAGTGAGTCGGGTCTTTTCCAGTGAGTCAGCTCTTTTGCATCAGGTGGCCAAAGGATTGGAGTTTCAGCTTCAACATCAGTCCTTCCAATGAACACCCAGGACTGATCTCCTTTAGGATGGACTGGTTGGATCTCCTTGGAGTCCAATAGACTCGCAAGAGTCTTCTGCAACACCACAGTGCAAAAGCATCAGTTCTTTGGTGCTCAGCTTTCTTTATAGTCCAACTCTCACATCCATACATGACCACTAGAAAAACCATAGCCTTGACTAGACAGACCTTTGTTGGCAAAGTAATGTCTCTGCTTTTCAATATGCTATCTAGGTTGGTCATAACTTTCCTTCCAAGGAGCAAGGGTCTTTTAATTTCATGGCTGCAATCACCATCTGCAGTGATTTTGGATCCCCAAAAAATAAAGTCTGACACTGTTTCCACTGTTTCCCCATCTATTTGCCATGAAGTGATGGGACCAGATGCCATGATCTTAGTTTTCTGAATGTTGAGCTTTAAGCCAACTTTTTCACTCTCCTCTTTCACTTTCATCAAGAGGCTTTTTAGTTCCTCTTCACTTTCTGCCATAAGGGTGGTGTCACCTGCATATCTGAGAGAGAGAAAGAGTGTTGCTCAGTCGTGTCCGACTCTTTGCGACCCCATGGACTGTAGTCTATCAGGCTTCTCCGTCTATAGGATTTTCCAGGCAAGAGTGCTGGAGTGGATTACCATTTCCTTCTCCAGGGGATCTTCCCAACCCAGGAATCAAACCCCGGGTCTCCCGCATTGCAGGCAGACGCTTTACTGTCTGAGCCACCAGGGAAGCCCAAGGGTGGTGTCATCTGCATACCTGAGGTTATTGATATTTCTCCTGGCAATCTTGATTCCAGCTTGTGCTTCTTCCAGCCCCACGTTCTCATGATGTATTCTGCGTATAAGTTAAATAAGCAGGGTGACAGTATACAGCCTTGACGTACTCCTTTTCCTATTTGGAACCAGTCTGTTGTTCCATGTCCACTTCTAATTGTTGCTTCCTGACCTGCATACAGGTTTCTCAACAGGCAGGTCAGATGGTCTGATATTCCCTTCTCTTTCAGAATTTTCCACAGTTTATTAAAGATCAGTAGACTGGGAATAATGGCCAGTTTCACTGAAGCATTAATGCAGTTGAGAAAGAGAACTAAAATAAATACCTTAATAGCAAGATAAGAATCTGGATCCTCCTTGGTTCTGACTTTTATTCCATACGCTTTTAATTTCTATTAGTCCAGCCCTTTCTCTTTTTGTTGTATAGTAATGCTAACACTGTTTCAACTTACAGAGCAGTTGGAAAGTTAAAAATATTAACTCTTGGAATCAGGTGAGAGAAAACCGGGGAATCCACCCATTTCATGATTAGAATTTGCCTTGTAATTCAGATTAAGGGAAAGCTACTGGTTATGTGAAGTTATGCTACTATTTTTAACATGGCTTTTATTTACAGAGAGAAAACGATTGGAAGCCAAGCAGCGGGAAGCCATCTGGGAAGGCAGAGACCAGGCTGCAGTTTGAACATCACTTGATGAAAGGGATAATTCCAGGAATTCAGAAAGTACTTCCAGTTTTCAGAGGATTTTTCCAGACCTCTGTGTACATGCAGATGTGCGTGTTAATGAAAGAAAGATAAAGCGATCAAGACAAGGGCTGACTGGGTGTAAGAAGATGATCAACTCCTGTTTGTCTTCACTCCTACGTGCAGTTCTTTGGAATCGCCTTACTGTGTTGGACGTGGAAGGAAGCCATCAGCTTGGGAGAAACTTGGAGGATGTGACTTCCAAGAATCCTCTGGACAGGGCAAGCCATGCTTCCAAGATGCTTTAAGTGAAAGCAAAACAGAGGATTCAAACCTGTGACGATGGGGATTTAGGCCCTGCAAAGGCAGGGTGTTCTTAGTACCCACAAAGCTGAGACCAGCAATATTGCAGGGGGCAGATGAGGCAGGTGGGGGACAGAGGGGAGGGAGCCGCTAGTACAGAGAGATGGACTGGTGTCTGGTGTAGTTGGTATTCACAGAATCTACACTGCCGGTTCCAGAACCGCAGAGTGGGTGAACTGCAGCAGGTGTAGGCGTTTGGACTCCAGATCTTGTGCTAAGCCGAGAGCCTGGGGCTGCTCCAGCTGCATGGCAGCCAGGGCCTTGCCAGCTCCATTCCTCATAGGAAGCTAGTCTTGGGAGCTGGGTGCCAGTTCTGGTTTAAACAGCACTATCATGTTATAAGAGGGAGACATTAAAGCCCATTTTGTGATATACATCACTCAGCTGTTGGTCGCTTTTGTCATTCCCCAGAGAAATGGGAGAGCAGTTCTCCCCTTATTTTCACCCCTGTAATGCTGTGTAGGGGATTCGGTGGGCCTGTTGGTTTAGCTGAACCCTGCTGAGTAGACTGCTGATCATCTGGTGCCCGAGAGTACGCTACAAAAATACTCCCCTGGGATTGGTTTATGGCAGCTTCTCTCCCCGTCCTGTCCTCTTCACACATCCCCACCCCACCCTCTTGCCTTTGCCGTTTCGGCCAGTCTGACATCCCACAGAAGCCATCTGGCACACAGTGTGTTTCTGGTATGGTCTTCTCTGCCCATACTAGGGGCATTTGGCAAGCCACACCAGACCGTCCATTACAGTGAAGAGCAGCCAGAATCAAACACACACCTCTGGGCACTGAGAGATTTCCTAAAAGACACGGACAAGTCAGAGCTGTCAGCTCAGGCTTTATCCTTCCCATATCTGCATTCTCAGTGTTTTGGGAAAGTAGTCCTACACTGAAGAGATGGTAGTGCTAGGCGTTAAGGTGCTGAGGTAGCAAGAAACAGTGTCTCACTGTGCTTTCAACGAGGGCTGCAGCCTCATTTTTGCATGATTCAGTGCCCATGACAATGATGGATTATTAGCATTGCCTCGAGGATGGTGGAGTGGAGCTCGTCCAAACGTTCCTCAAATGACACTGGCTTTGGGGTCTCGATCCTGCTGCTATTCCGGTCTTAGAGCCCTCTCACAGTTCCTCAGCATTGTTTTTCTCATTCGTGGTCTGTTCTGAAACTGTCCCCTGTTCACATTCAGTACCTCCATTCTAAGTTTGGGGGAGTCATTAGGTCCTTCTCCTGACTCTCTGCCCCAGTACTGCTTAGGCCAGGGCCCTCTCTTTGGTGTGGCCATACAGCTTGTGCTTTCTGTCTTCAGAGAACAGAGGCATGTCTATTTGAACACTGTGGCTGCATTTGAAAGAAGATGCAGGAAACTAGCCAGGTTTCATACTGAGACGTGTGCCTCTAAGGTATACCTTTGCTCTGTTTGATTCTTGAAGGCTGAGAGTGACCTTGGATGGTAAAAAAAAAAAAAAAGCGATCATTCCTATCACTTGCCTTTGGGGTGCTTCCCGTTTCTGGCAGCATTTTGGGTTTTAAGGGCATTGTTAATGGTAACGTATAGTCCCATATTTATTACTCAGTTTTCTTACAAAACTCATAATTTCAAGACATTACTTTTATCCTTATTCTAATGTTATGTACTTGGTGGCCAGTAACTTAAACTTTTTTTCCAGATAATAATCAGCCACCTCTAACTTTGATTTATCCTTATAAGTAGATCCAGAGAAAGGATTTTTTTTAGCCAATACTGCAAGGTATGGTGTGCCCTTGTTTCTACCATTAGTAGAAAATGTGCTTTTTAGTTGTAGTTTTTCCAGTAGAGGAAATTAATATACATTGGCTGGAGATAAGAGGGCCTGCCCAGGTCCAGCACAGACTACGGTGAGCTTGTCCAGAGGGGACCAAATCCTTGGCTGTATCCACACCATGCCTTCACACACAGAGCTAACTGGAGAGCTCCTTATAACTGCCACTGGCTCTATTAGATATTTGATAAGATAGCTAATGCACTCTGCTATGCGTGTATATTGCTTCCAATGTGTTTAACTTGTGAATCCCAGTACTACCTGGAATTTTAGTAGAAAGATACATTCTGCTTTGATTTCCAGTATACTCCTCATAGAATAGAAGTCTTTGTGGAATAGGGATAAATTAGGCATCTGCATGGTAAGCTGAGCCCCTAATACTTCAATTTCTGTGGGACTGAAGAATGCCAAGGTGAAAAATATTCGGACATTTTTGGTTCTGTCTGGAATTTGGTGGTTGGTATTCTGTTAACATTCCTCATTTAGTCACAACTCATGCCAGCCACATCTTCCCATGTCCTTCCCTTTCAACTCAGAGGCGTAACAGCACAACCCTTATATAGCTTTTTCCAAGAATTAGAACTGGCTGCACCTATCACACGTGTGATGTGGGCACTGAGACAGAGCAGAGCCGGTGGCTGGCCTCCTGGCCTGGTTTTTCTGGCCTTTTTGGAAACCGGATCCAGCCAGAAGCTGTGGGTAACCTCTGTGCTGGAATCTAGTCATCAGTCACCACACGCTTGCCCACCAGCCACACATTCTTTCACAGACCCTTAGCTGCATGTGTGACTATAATGCTGTTACTGTTTGGGAGATGTTTGCTGGATCCAGCAGGAAATCAGTCCTTCCCTTGTTTACCTAAACTGCCATGCCAAAGTATAACGCTCCCTCTGCATAAGGAAGGTCTTGAGGAAGTTGAGGAGAGGTAAAGGAAAAGAAGGGAGAAAGCTCTTCTTTGTATTCACAGAGGATGCCCCAGGGCAGATATCCCTTTCTACTCCCTGAGGAGGGACAGCTCTCGGGGTTGGGAGCACTAGTAATTCTGCCCCATCTACACCATTCACTTCAGCCTTGCAGCCTTGGTTGTAGAAGTTTACCATCTTGGACTTTTCCTTCTTTCCTCCTGTTCACCTTTCCAGCCCATGATTTACCATGGAGTCTAGGGAAGGAATCGGGAAGCAGTGTGTGCGTGCGTGCTAAGTCGCTCAGTCACGTCTGACTCCTTGCGACCCTAGGGACTGTAGCCCTCCAGGCTCCTCTATCCGTGGGACTCTCCAGGCAAGAATGCTGGGTGGGTTGCCATGCCCTCCTCCAGGGGATGCGTGAGTAGCATGTGCGCCCCACACATCTTAAGAAACCAGGTCACTGGGAGTGAAAAGGGGTAGAGTTCATGTGCTGGGAACTGCCAAGAATCACAGCCAGCCTTGCTTTGTAGCAGTCCATAGTGAGCGACCTTTATTGGCATGAGGGCGTCAGACCTGTGAAGACCATCTTGCAAGTGTGTCCAAGTGGAGACAGGATTAAGAATCACATCCAAGAAGATCACAGGTCTTAACCTCACCTGAGCAAGAGCATATCACAGCCACATCGAGCAGAGATGGTGGCCTTTCCTAGGTTTAATCCTTAACTAAATTAAATCTTCCCCCTTCTGACTTCTCCATAGTCTAGCCTTCACTCTACTAGACCTGTCTTCACTCTACTAGACCTGAGTGGCCTGTTTGACTGATGTTCTTTCCACTTCAAAAATTTATTCAATGGAAAGTTCACTCCAGAAACCTGGGGGACTTGACATTTAGGCCCGTCCTGAGATGCACAGTGATCTCGCCTGCTGGATTTCTGACAAGTATTTTTCCCTGGCAAGGACCCTGGCAGCAGCTGGGGTCTCCATTGCCCCAGCCATCTTTCTTTTGGGCCTTCTCTTGCTGCTCTGCAGGAAGGCTAAATCTGGCCACTTCTGTGAATCGTGCCCTATCTCAAGCACTCAGGAACTGGTGGTTTGGGCCCATCAAGAGATAAGGGGATGCCTAAAAGGCCTAAGCCTCCAAGGACATTAGAAACAGCCCATATGTGCAGGAGGATAAAGGTAAGGACACTGAAGAACAGACTTTTGAAGAGCATGACAGCTGAGTTCTAAGTGTGGATAGATCAAGCAAGGGACTCAGTTCACCAGCTTCTCTGCCAGGTGTGACTTTGATACACGTTGTGTCACTCAGACCTCCTAGCAGAGAGCTGACTCCTCCTCCTGTGTATTTTGGCCCTCCTCTGAGACATCTGCAAAGCACCATTTAGATGGGGAGCCAGGCCACAGTCCATTCTAAGGAACTGGTACCTCCTGAACCAGGAGCTCAGGGGCAAGATCCTGGGAAGACCAGGTCTCCTTAGAGGAGAGGAGCTCAGCTGAACAAAGCCTGGAGGCCATAGTCTAGAGACCAGAGGCCCCCAGGGATCAGACCCAGAGCCATCCTGAGGGAGCGGTGCCATTCTGGTTTGGTGATCTTGCCATCTAAAGGCTTCCTGAGTGGGTTCCTGGTGCCTCTTGGTGCTGGCCCCTTTCCCTCTGCATCAGGGCTTGGTGAAGGGCATGGCTCCAGTAAGCTGAGGTATCTGGTGTGTGGGCAGCAGCTAGGAGCGTGTGGTGACGGCTTCAGATGAGGTTGTTCCTGAGACGCTGCTCCTGCTCCTGGGACAGCTCTGTGTTAGCTCGGTATGAGTCCCCTGTGGACCAAAGGACAACAGGTAAGTCGCTGACCTCACCAGAGTCCCATCCCCTCACTGACAACAAATACCAATACATCCTGTCTGGCTTGGCCTTTCCATTGGGTTAGTCATGGGATGGACAATGACCCGTTTTAGAGAAATAGATGCCGACAGGTGCCTAGCTGCAGGAACATGGGAAGGAAGAGGCTATCGAGAGGGAATGGTTATGCTGGTCACTCTCTGTGCCCCCTCCCCACATTCATTCTCTACCCTTTGTTCTCTCGGAGCCCTGAAGACCTGACCCCTACAGACTGCCTCACCCTGGCTCCCTCCTCCTCTGGCTTCTGGTTGACTTAGCTCAGTGGGAAGCAACAAGAGACTAGAGGATGGAAGGAGAGAGAGGCTGGGCCATTTCCTCCCCTGTCCTGCAGCAATGGTCTCCTGCGACTCCGCCGCACCAGCTCCTCATTCCTCCTCAGCACAAGTGTTCACCTGGCTCCAGGGCAGCCTTTGCCCGCTTAAGCCCAAAGTGATAGCAACATTTCAGACTTCCTTATCCCTGGATA
Source organism: Aepyceros melampus (assembly GCA_006408695.1). Classification (NCBI taxonomy): domain Eukaryota; kingdom Metazoa; phylum Chordata; class Mammalia; order Artiodactyla; family Bovidae; genus Aepyceros; species Aepyceros melampus. Next base: position 354,928 of record SJXQ01002828.1, on the reverse strand, counting down.
TCTCAACATGCTCCTCTCGCTAGTCCTGCTCACACCTTTGGATAGCCCTCTCATTAAATAACCTCATACTTGCCCTGAGTGCACCCTCTGTTTCCCTCAAGGACCCTAGAGGGCTCAGAGCTGCACTGTTTCCTTCCTTCCTCGCTCCCCGGGACCCTGTGCAGCCTGCCACCAGTGTTATGGAGCCTCTGGCTCCATGCCGGCAGCCTTAGGTCTCTGGGCTCCAACTGCTAATTCTGCTCCTGTTCCTGTCTTGCTTGATGGCAGCAGAATCTATTCTAGTCACACAGTTTTCAAATCCTTACTCCTCACTGTCTTCATCCACTGCCAGAGTTATCTTTTGAAAACATAAATCTGATCTTCTTGCCTCCTTGACTGAAATTTGTTATTGGTTTCCAGAAGTCCACAGGATAAAGTCCATTCTCTTAGCAGGAACCATCATAACCCACCCTGCAAAGGACACTAGTGGACTTGGGTACATAGCCCTATTTTACAACAGAGAAGACTTCTGAGTGGAAATTTCTTCACCGTCTTAAAGCTGGAGGGCGGTGGAACTGGAGTTGGTACCCAGTGAAACCTTCTGAGGCCAAATGCTATGCTCTTTCTCCTGCTCCTCCCCTCCGACTTCCGTCTCCCCTCTGAAATCAGCACAAATGTCTCTTCCTCCGGGGAACCTTGGGCTTCCCAGGTGGAGCTAGTGGTAAAGAACCCGCCTGCCAATGCAGGAGATGTAAGAGATGTGGGTTCGATCCCTGGGTTGGGAAGATCCCCTGGAGGAGGAAATGGCAACTCACTCCAGTATTCTTCCCTGGAGAATCCTATGGACAGAGGAGCCTGGCAGGTTATTGTCCATAGGCTTGCAAAGAGTCAGACACGACTGAAACAGGTTAGCACTGGGGAATCTTGACTGGCCTCCAGGCTGCTATTCAGAAAGCACTCTGCTTGCTCAGCCTTAGTTCACAGTGGTTTGGAGTGCTCAGTAGGACTGGGGTATCCATCTGCATGTTTGCTTACCCTACCTGACACTCAGCTCTGCATTTTACTCCTGTTTAATTTCCCAGAGCCTGGCACAGTGTTCGACACAGAGATAGGTCTAACCCATGTTTGTCAACTAAATGAATGAGTCTGCTCCTCCCCCTATGTGCAAAGTGTGGGTGTGAATGCACACACCCTGCAGCAAATGCAAGCATTTAACGGTTGAAGACAGAGGAACTGCTACCTTTCTTTATGGGCAACCACCTCCTTACTCTGGGGTGTATCTGCCCTCACTGGATCACTGCAGTTTTGTCTGAAACTACCAGTTCTGTAAGCGTCCAGAGCCCTGTTCTCCATGTAAGCAGGGATCACAGCTGGAGGTAGCAGCACAGATCTAGGGGACTTTTACATTTGCCTGTGAGGCAGCCAGCCTGAGATGGAGGCAACTAAGATCCTACGAAGGGAAAGGGAAGAGTAACAGACTGAAAAGGAAATCCTGACTCGGCTTGAAGTAACAGGAAAGATTCCAGAACAGACGGGAGACTGCATTTTCAATCCGAACAACCTTTAGGATAAAGAGGGTCATGGAAATAGTTAGTGGGTGAGGTGGGTGAAGCCTGTTCTGGAAATCTACCTTCTATGAAGCTATCAAAGGACATTCCTCTCTGTTCCATCCCCAGCCTTGTACATGCACACTCTACTTGCACGCAGGGATGCTGAGGGTCTTCCAGCACCCTGGGTTCACTTGGGGATGGCCGCACAGTGGCCCGCAGGTACCTGTGTGGCAGTTGTGCAGCCAGACCCGTTGCCCGTCATACTTGCAGCGGCATCGCATCATGTTGTTTGAGAAATCTGACTCCGCCACCTCGAACTTGGGGTTCACGACCACCTGGAGTGAGAGAAGCATTGGCTGAAAACAGGCAATTTGGCTTCTGTGATAACCTTTACATTTCATGCAGTCTTGGCGAAGTATGTTGGTATTCCTCATTAATCCTTACAATCACCCCAAGAAGTAGGCATTAATGTCCTTTTTTTTTTTTTTTAACAGATGGGGACTGAATTTTGACTTGCCCGTTGTTCCTTGACTCAGGACTCAAACCTAACTGGATCCTGATTTTTTTGAATCAGGGGCTACAGTGTAGCCCTTCAAGTACCAGACATGTCAGAGATCCTATTTATGAAGCTCTTCCTTCATTTGACCTCAGAGAGCTTTCAGAACATCTGGAAGAAATGGAGAAGCCCCCTTACCTGGAAGATATAATCCCCAGGGCCCACGTCTGTGATATCCACCCATTGGCAATCAATGTCATGTCGGTAGGTGTCCCAGCAGCCAACGGTCACTCCCTGTTCCCCAAAGTTGGCACACGCATACCGCCTTTGCATTCCTGTAAGGGAGGGTACTGATGGTGACTGAAGCTCTCAATAGGTGCTCGGGACAAAGTACCTGTTAGGTCTTTCACATCCTTCAACATTTAATCCTCATACCAGCCTTGCCAATTGACTGCAGTCAGACTAGGGACCTGAGCTTCCTTAAGATCCTGCCTATCAGAGCCAGGAGTCCTACTAACCACGAATCCAGCACTGTACCAAAGTCCATCTGTGACAGAGATCATTTATTTGGATGCTCTAGTGAAAATTCCTGCTGGCCTAGGAAATGTGATTGGAAGATTTCAGCCCTCTATGCTGATTCACTTGTCCATCCAACCTGGTGTTTCACCATGCCCTTTCTAAGGGCTACGAACTGTGGATATGCAAACAGGAATCGAACGATCCATGTCCTCAAAGGATCAGCGGAAGTGAAACAGGTCAGCAACTATTATCCAAAAAAAAGGGTTAAGTATTTTAAAAGTGGTACACGGTACACTGGGCTTCCCAGGTGGCTCAGTGGTAAAGAATCCGCCTTCCAATACAGGAGATGTGAGTTGGATTCCTGGCTGGAGAAGATCCCCTGGAGAAGGATCAGCAACCCACTCCAGTATTCTTGCCTGGGAAATCCTATGGACAGAGGAGGCTGATGGGCTACAGTCCATGGAAATAGTCTGACACGACTTCATGACTAAACAATAATATACAATATACTGGGAATGCAGAGGAAGTCTTTGTTTTTTTTGGCTGTGCAACACAGCTTGTAGGATCTTAGTTCCCCAACCAGGGATGGAACCCAGAATGAAAGCACAGAGTCCTAACCACTGGACAGCTAGGGAATTCCCAGAAATCTGTCTTTTTGAATCGCCTCGAGTACTGACTGTTGCCAAGCCCCAGTCTCCAAATGCCTAAGGCTGTTGAGCAGGACAGAGGGGTCCTGACCCCAAAGGGGCCAGGGGAATATGACAGAAGAGGATATGCAGACAGGAGACCACGTACCTGTGGGGCAATTCGTGTCCTCTAGGCAGAAGCTGGCCTTGTGTCCCTCGGCCACCTTGGAGCCGTTGAGAGTGAGGAGGTCGTAGTGGGTGAAGACCTCAATGCTGTGGTAGTGCCTGCGGAAGAGGCAGGGCCGTCAGCCTGGCAGCAGCAGGAGAGGAGCCGGCAGGGAGGACGGAGGCACCAGGCCCCATCATTACCCAGAGAGGAGCGTTATAATAGCAGGGCAGTGCCCCTCTCCCTCCCAGACCCAAGATTAGTATGACCCTACTTTCCACGCACTCCAGCCAGGCAGCTGCCCCCATCCCACAGGTCTCAGCCAGGTGAGGAGGGGTCAGAGCTCCAGGAGATGCTGCCTGACTACAAGGCCAGAGCCCTGCAGGTGGAAGGGAGGGACCTGACCAGAGACTAGCCCAGGAGCGGAGCTGTGGAGCCTGGAGGGACGCTAGTGCTGCTCCCTGCCAGCTTGGGCCCAGATGGCTACCACTGTTTCCAGTCCAGTTCTAATGACAACTCCGTCCATGCTACAGGGAATGATGCTTATTATCTCAGTGAAGTCGAGTCCCAAAGTCACTGTCCACTCCTCTCAGCTTTCCCCACCCACGAGTACATGAAGAAAAAAAAAAAAACCCTTTTCCATTCTGCCTTTGTTGTAGACAATGTCTCCTTCCGTCTGTACTGGAAGCTGCTGATAGGAAAGAATGCTCATTGTCCCCTTCCAGCACCAGCAGCACTTCCTTGCTCCTCCTTGGGGGCCTTGCTTTGCTGCTGCAGAAATCAACCAGTTTTTTCTGCAGAGCTAGCATCCTGGACGGGATGGCTTTTTGGGTCTCCAGGTTTCTAGGAGTCCCCATTTCATCTGGCTGTTAAAGACAAGGCTTAAGTCCCCCAGAGAAATATCCTTCTAACAGAGACCAGCTCTGCTGGTGAGGACCACTCCATAGGATACCACAGGGGAGCTGAGTCCATGGGTATGTCCAGAGAAGGTGAGAGAGCAATGGAAAGGCCAGGTGATGCTCGGGATTCCTCACTGCCTCCCGGAGCCGGGGCTGGCAGCATGTCTAGGAAGGAAGGCTCTTTCCCTGAGCTCACACCCACCCCTCCCAGGAAGGACCAGACTGGTTGGGTCCCCGCACCCTGCTTTTGGCCCCCTAAGGGCTGAGGCCCGAGCAGGCGCTCACCTGTGGCACTGGTGCCAAATCCAGCTGTGGCGCCCCGTCTTGGGACGGAAGTCAGCCCGGCCCAGGTTGTGGATCTGTGAGGAGAAGCGCAGCAGACGCCGGTGTCCGTAGGGCCAGTCCATGCGGCCAGCGGACTGAGACAGGCAGTTCTCTTCATGGGCGCAGTACAGCAGGCTGAGCGGGCGGTCCTCCAGGTAGGCTGTCTCCTGAACCAGCTGGGCATTCATCACGAGGTCCGGGGCACCTGCGCACCGTGGCGACACCAAGGTGAGGAAGGCAGCCAGTTTTCCTCTCCGGCCTAGGGCACCGGCTTGCCTCCAGATTGAGTGCTTTTGGAGGAACCAGGAGAGTCGGGTGGTTTAGGAGTCAGAAGATTTCCCTGGTGACTCAGACAGTAAAGTGTCTGTCTGCAATGCAGAAGACCTGTGTCTGATCCTGGGTAGATGCCCTGGAGAGGGGAACAGCAACCTATGATGGTAGTCTTGCCTGGGAAATTTCACAGACAGAGAAGCCTGGTGGGCTACAGTCCATGGGGTCACGAAGCGCTGGGCACAGCTGAAGCGATTTAGCACTCAGACGCATTAGGAGTCAGGAGATGTGAGTTCTCCTAACAGGAGAGACCTATCACCTTAAGCTGGGAGGCCGCTAGCGTCACAGTGGAGCCGCTGGCTTCGTAGCTAGACCACCTGGGTTCCTGTCTTGGCTTAATTTCTGTCTACACCACTAAGGGGAATTGCTTATCCTTTCGTCTATCATTTTCTTCATGTGTAAAATGCAAACAATGAATAATAAGAGTGTTATAGTACCTGTAATGTGCTGAGATCATGATGTGGCCTGTGGCAAGCAGGCAGTGACGTAAGCTAGCATTGCTTTTGTAGAGAATACCTTCGCCTATCAGCCTGGCTCATATAACCTCTCGGAAGCTCTGCTGATGCCAGGCTTGTCACCTCAGCTCTTTCTCTGAGCCTCAGTTCTTGCAATGGGAGAGGGAGAGGGCTGGTGATTGCAAGAGTTCATCTCTGAACCTGCTCCTGGGCTCTGCTGTTCTGGACCATTCTGCTACGTTGTCTGAGACCGTACTTCCTCCAGGGCTCCTCTTCTGCCCTGATGGCCGCCACGGGTGTTCACGCCGGGACACTGCGTGCCCTGGTGCGTGGCGTCCACCGTGCTGGAGCCTCATCTCTGCAGGCTGCTCAGTGCTTCCCTGGTTCCCTTCCTGTCCCGGGGCTCTTACCCTCCTCGGAGCCACTGTGCCATCACTGCAGCCCCTTGTGTGTCAGGGCAGAGATGTGGAGATCCACAGCTTTTGCCTTGTAACATCGACAGAGAAAACTGCCAATTCTCAATGCTCGTTCATGCAAAAACTGGGTTACAGTTTAGATTTGGGGCAGAGCCATCGCTGACAATGGTGAGACGGGAACACGGGTTTATTTTCAGTGAACGGGCATCAGGGTGGGAGCTGGTTTGCTGGATGATGTCTGTACTATCACTAAATGCTCTTGGAATGCCTGAGGTATATTTTGGAGACGGCCAAGGGTATGCCCATGGGCACATCCTAGAATTTCTGAGGGAAAGGAGTTCTTTCAGAGAGAAGAAGAGACGATAAAGGCAAGAAAGAAATGAGAAAAATCACAGAGGAGAAACAGGGACGACCACAGGGATAGTGGGTTGGCTGCTTGTGCTCACTGTTGTGAAGTATCAAATGAATTCAGGAGGAAAGCTGCCCCTCCACTGAGCAGCACAGGGTTCTAGGAAGGGAGAGAGTGGGGAGCCAGCCCCCAGTATGCTTGGAGCCGTGGCTGGAGGCCCGCTTGGGAACCCCATCACCCTGCAGGGGAGGATATGCTGTAACGGCTGGTGCTCTTCCAATGGGCGCTGATCAGAGTGAAAGCCCTAAGCTTGCTGACGGAGCTGAAGAATATCTTGGCGTTGCAGCCTGGCTGGGAAGAAGGTCATGCGGCCACTTAGGTTGGTGGCAGCCTGCAGCCTCTGGACTGGATATAGTTCTTGGCCCAGACCTGGTTGTCATATGTCAAACAAAGGCTGCTACCATAACAATCTGGGGGTGTGGGATAGATGGATGCCTCAAAACAGTCTTGACCTACAATAAAGCCTTTTGGGTAAATCCCACAGCTCACCGTAAGGCCCATGTGTCCTCACATTTCTATACTCTCTACAACAGCATTCAAACATTTTTCTTACTACAAACTACAGTAAGAAATATATTAATATTTTATGTTGTGATGTGCAGGCATGCTTAGTTGCTCAGTTGTATCTGACTCTTTGAAACCCCTGGACTGTAGCCTGCCAGGCTCCTCTGTCCATGGGATTTCCCAGGCAAAAATACTGGAGTGAGTTGTCATGCCCTTCTCTAGGAAGAAAGATCCTCGCTGGATCTTCCTGACCCAGGGACTAGACTCGAGTCTCCCACATCCACTGTACTGGCAGGTGGTTCTTTACCACTGAGCCTCCGGGGAAGCCCCAGGTTGTGACACACAGACATTAGATCAAGAGAAAACTACCATCCTTACTAAACGCAACATGTTGCTGCTGTTGTCTTTAAACTACTGGTCATGACACAAACACTGGAAAACACCGTTGTGTATCCTCACATTGTCAGGTACTGTCTTAATTCTTACGTTTACTCCATGAGCGGGGCAGAGCTTGTTTCCCCATGAGGCAGGTGACCTGGCCACACATGGCAATGCAGAGTTGGTGCCCCACATCCAGCCCTCCCTCCAGTCCCAACCCTGGGGCCTTGGAGCTGGAACCAGCTCTCAGGGCCCTCTCTGAGATGGGATGGGAGCTGCAGGCTTGGCAACCCAGAGGAGCCATGTCCACCCATCCTGCTGGGCCCTCCCGTTACTCACTGTCTGTGCAGGAGACTCCAGCCGAGAAGCGCCCCACGCCGTGGGAGCAGTGCACTGGCCCATGCCTCTGACACTGCTGCAGGGCCAGCTCTGCGCCTGAGCAACGCACCCCACTCATGACCACCTCTGTGGCTCCCGGCGTCCCCTGCCAGTACCAGGTGTCCTAAGGAAAGAGCCAGCACCCCCCAGTTAGGGCTGAGACATGCTCTTAGAGACACCTGACTCCGTGTGAGGCTTGGACTCGGGCCGACCACACTCACCCAGCTGTGCCCAGCCTCGGCCTGAAAATCTTTAGTGATGCCACTTTGGACCCCTCTGGTATTAGACACGCCTCCCATGTATGAGGGCAAAATCCACTGCTGTGGCTTCCACCACTGGCTTTGTTCCCATCACGCTCCCTGACTGCAGCCCTCAGCTGTTTGAAGACGATGGTCCTAGTCCCTTCCTGTCCACTCAGACCTGTCCCATTTCCCTAGCTGTTCTTCATATAGCCCTACATGACCGGTTGTGTTCAGGGTTGAGCCCAGTTTTCCAGGGTGAAGGGTGCCCAGTACTGCCAGGCAGGCCACTGCGGGTGAAGCTGAAGCAGTTTCCCCATAGCAGCCTTGCCCCAGGCCTCTTGATTTCGTTTCCTTGATATCTTTTGAATCTATCCACCTGTCTCCCCCAGGACTGCCACTAGCCCCGTCCAAGTCAGCAACATTCCCAGCTGGGCACCTGCAGTAGTGTGCTCCTCTGTATTCACAGTAATCCCCACCCTAACAGTTTGCCAAATAGCAAGGAAGAAATCTTAAAAAAAAAAAAAAATCTGCCTTGCGGGCTTTGAATGGTCTTGCTCCTGCCTCCTCCTCCACCCTCGACTTCACACCGATCGATCACTCTAGAAGCCACACTCCACCCATGATTTCCTTAACCAAGTCAAGTGTCCTCTGGCCACAAGGTCTTCACATGGGCTCTTTACTCCTCCCCCACCTCATCTGGCTTACGTCTGCTCATCTCTCCTGCAGATACAGCTGTGTGCCCATTGTGTGAACATTTTAGGAAAAACCGCCTCCCTCCCGTGAGTGTGTGGCGACGGACTGCTCCATGAGGCAGGAACTGTATCTTGTTCACCACAGGATCACCAGCACCCAGCATTCATGAGTGCATAATTCCACTCATAACCAACTGTTGAATGAATGAATGAAGGGTCAGCAGCTTTAGCATGGCAGAGACCTACCTTGATGGCATGGCTGGCAAAGCCCAGGCCAAGCTGTCGACAGGCCACCATGGCTTCGCTGAGGCCCCAGTGGTCGCTGCACACGGCCCCCCAGCGCTGGACGCCGTTCACCTCCACCTGCACCTCCACCACCCCCTCCTCAGGGCTGCGCCCACCAGCCAAGCGCACCTGCAATGGTTAGGGGTGTGTGAGGAGTAGGGCCAGTTTAGGAGGGGGAGAGTGTGGGGCTGCTGGCTGGGACACCTGTCCAGGCCAGCTCACCACGCAGCCCTGGACATGACACTCCCCTTCTCTGGGTTGCTCTCCTCTGTAAAGTGAGGACATTTTAATGGATAGTCCCTAAAGTCCCTGCCCACTTGAGAAAGTTGATGCAGAGTGCCTGCACCCAGGCCTTGCCCTCCATCTACCTGAAATCCTGCCATTGATGATGACTCACCAGCTGCCAAGTGCTTTCATATCTATGAAAGGGTCACATTCAGTGACCCTCTGGGACAGCTGACCCCATTTTACAGAAGAGAACAAGGTCAGAGACAAGAGAGACTTGCCCGCCCGCAATCCACGTCCACATGATGCTTGAACTCTGACCACCCCCTGGTGCTGACACCCTGCGGCCCTCTGCCCATGGCTCGCTTCTCTCTCAACTTCACGGGCGACCTGAGGGGTGGGGCAGGCGAGCCCATCTGCCAGAACAGTCAGTCCCCTTGAGCCTCTGCCATCTCTGAAGGCCAAAGCCTGGCCCTGAGGGGAAGCAGGCCAGGCCAGGGGAGACTCAGAGGAGAGGACGGTCCAGGCTGGCTCCAGGCAGGCACGGGCCCAGAGCTCTAGCCGCCTCTCACAAACCCTCCCCACTGGCTGCACACAGTGTCCGGGGCTATCTCAGGGCTGCCCAGCCCTGGGCTCACCTGGTCCCGGAAGCCCATGTCAGGGATGTTGCATCTCACGGCAGCATCATTGTCGTGTTGGCAACCATTCTGGGACCCTTCCAGGGAAGGGCAATCGCTGAGGGTCTGCTCATATCCCCTGCAGCGTACTTCACTCAGGTGGATGGGCCCCAGCGCTACAGCGGGGAGCAGGGAGAAAGGCCGTGTGAGGCTCCATCCTGGCAGCCTCACCGCTATGGCAGCTGCCCTGGGACCACCAGGGCATGGACCAGCAGCACCCCCAGGCTCTCCCACCCCACCCCAGGCGTCCTCACTCACCCTGGCCCAGCTGAGCCCCAAAGAGGGCCTCCCGAGCAGAGCCAAAGCCGAGTTGGCGGCACACGACGCTGGCGGAGATGAGGTTCCATCCATGGTCACAGACGGTGCCCCACTGGCGGTTCATGAGCACCTCCACCCGGCCCTCGCCCACCCGGGCCCCCGAGCGGAGCCGCACCTTCATCTCCTGCTGGGAGAACACCTGGCTTCAGGGGGGGTGAGGAGGAGGCAGGCATAGGGGCTGCGCCCCTTCAATTCAGGCAGCGCCAAGGACTGGAGTTTTAGTCTCGTCTCTGACTCCTGCAGCTATTGCCTTGAATAAGTCATTTTCCTCAATCCTCTCCCCCTTCCTCAGTAACAAAGAACCACCACAATAATAACAGTAATAAAAATTCATAAATTGTTATGTAATAACAGTAACAATAAATGCAATAACAAATTCCAGCCCCAACAAAAGAGCCTCAGGAGTTGGGGTTCCTGGGCTTCACACCTGCCACCTAATCACTAGGCGAGTCCCTTCCTCTCAGCCAGCCTCACTGCTGCTCTGTCCTTCAGGGCTGAACCTAGAGCAACGCTTCCCCAGCAGATCTGTGAAATGATTTTAGAGACCTGCGGGGGCGTGGTGTTAATGAAACGCATGGTGGGGAAGTCATTTCCGTTAATTCTCTCCCATCCCTTCCTACACCATTAGGAGACCCTCTCACATGGAGACGTCGGCCTGCAATGCCTCCCTAGCACTTGCTCTTTGCTTTTTATAACAAGGGCCAGGCTCGAGCTCAATACCTTCGGCCCTCAATGGGATGCAGCTACAGTGTAATTACAGTTTTTATGGTTACCTTCTATTCCCGACCAGTGATGTCAGCTTTCCATTTATGGTAGGGTTATAAATGGGCCCTTTTAAATAAATCCCAAAGTTCAACCATTCTGGGACTTGCTCTCCTCCTGGTCTGAACCGATGTCCCCTTGATGGGAGGTTCGCCCCCCTCCTCCCCTAACTCTCCTGGAGAGTCTCCTCCCACCAGTCAGTCCCTCCCCACAGAGCAGGGTCCTGTGAGTGGGGCCTGGGCCTCCAGGCCTGCGGGCAGGGCCCTGGGGACCCACCTCTGCCCTGGACTCCTTGCGCCCTGGCTTGGCCTTTGGAGGACGGAAGCGGGGCCCTGCCACACAGCTGACCACAGCATGCATGCCACCCGGGCAGGCCGGCCGCAGCTTGCCCTGGGCTGGTGCCACCTGCACCTGGCAGTTGGCCATGTGGGGCTCTGTGCCCAGGCAGTTGACACGGTGGATCCAGAAGGAATTCTTCTTTGTTAGGCTCTTCAGTCTGGAAGACAAGTGAGACTGAGGGTGGAGAAGGGGTGCTCAGGACTCTGGGAGGCAAGGCACTGGGGAGGCAGGAGGGGCCTGGAGAAGGGGAGGAGGAGGAAGGAGGCCCTTCATGCCACCTCGTTTGCATCCTCCCGTGAGGGCACTACTCCTTACCTAGAGTTGGGGTCCTTCATCTTTGAATCCCGACTTTCCTGGAGGGGAGCAAGTAGGTGGGGAGTGGAGTGGGTGCAGAAGCCCCAGCCCTGTCACCTGGCTCCTCAGAGCTGTGCTTGACTTTGCACTAGACTTCACAGTTGGTGCACTTGTTCACAGATCTTATTTCAATGCTGAGCTTCGCCACAGTCTGAGAGGGTGGCTGCTCCACAGACAAAGACAACCTCCACTTCACAGCAAGGGAAAGCAGGGCCCAGCAAGGTCCCTTGACTAAACCCAAAGTTGGGTCCTCTCTGCGCTGGGCTGCCCAGGGCAGGAAGCTCCAAGTTTGCCTTTTCCCGTCTATTTGAAGGGCAGCCTTTAGGGAGCAACCCCATGATAAGGGGCCCAGGCAGAAGTCCTCTGGGGACAGGTGGAAGTTGAAGGCCTTTCTGCTGGGGGCTGCCCACCCAGAGATACTGAGGCTATAATCAGAGTTGCCTTCCTCATGGGTGGTAGGCAAGTCAGCCAGGCCCAGATGTGCAATTACCGGGCAGCAGGGAGTCAGGGACCCAGACCCCAGTCATGCCCAAGGATAGAGCCACGTGGCTGGTATTGGAAATTAGGGTCAGCTAAGCCAGAGACACAGGGTAGAACAACTGATTGGGGACGGGTAAGAGTAGATGACTCACGTCCTGTGGGAGATTTATCCCCTGATGAGAAACATATAAAGTGCTCACTGATCAGAGCGAGTAGAACCCTGACTGGTAATCATTTACAGGCTGATGCAATCTTGTGACAGTTCTGTCACGTTTCTGACAGAATATTTTTAAGTCTCCTCTCCCAAATGCCTCCCCACCCCATGCCTGGCTTACACGCAGCCCAATCAGAACCTGGCTTAGATTCGAGTCAAGGAAATTCGCTGGGTCAGAGTTCAGAGAATTCCCTGCGGATTGGATGACTGAGGCCTGGATGCCCTACCAAGGACCTGAAGCCTGTTATCAGGAAAGTTTAGGCCGGAACCCACACCATCTGTCCTTGTGGGCAGAACTGTATCTTTACTGCTGCTAAGTCCTTCAGTCGTGTCCAACTCTGTGTGACCCCATAGACGGCAGCCCACCAGGCTCCACTGTCCCTGGGATTCTCCAGGCAAAAACACTGGAGTGGGTTGCCAATTCCTTCTCCAATGCATGAAAGTGAAAAGTGAAAGGGAAGTTGCTTGGTCGTGTCTGACTCTTCGCGACCCCATGGACTGCAGCCTATCAGGTTCCTCTGTCCATGGGATTTTCCAGGCAAGAGTACTGGAATGGGGTGCCATTACTCAGGTCTAATTTTCTAATCAGGAACACAGTTTCACATTTATTTACATTTCATTTTGGGAGTATTCTGTGCTACAGTCAATTCTTTCTATCTGATTGGCAAGTACGATGTTTATTTTCTGACTTTTTCTAGGAGTTTCCCAGGGTCTGAAAATTCATCTTCACTCTTAATTATTGAGAGATCTATAACCCCAGAAATCCAGGGACATTCCTTGGTGGGGCCTCTTTCCCTCCCAATCCCAACACCCACTGAATGTCCTCCTATAGACACCACTCCTGCCAGTCTCACCGCAGTCTGCAAGGTCCCACACATATGCACACAGACACAAACACACACACGCATACATGCGTGTGCACACACACTCAGCCACTGCCCCACAACCCCGCCTCCTGCACAGCCCTCCTACCTGGAGTGGTGCCTGCCTACCTGTAGTAGTGGCTGTCGACAGGTGCCTCGCTGGGAAAGCCCAGCATACCACACACCACCCTGCTGTTGTTCCTGGTCCAGCCCTGGTCACACACCTGCCGCCAGTGGCCCTCGTACTTCACCTCCACAGCTCCCTCAGTCACCGGGCTCTGCCGCTTGGCGCTGGCGAGGATGGGCTTGAGCCGCACCTCCTCCAGCCGCCGGTCCTGCGGGATGTGTAGTCTCCATGGGCCCCAGGAGTCCTGCCCCTGCTGAGCCTGCTGCCGGTCTTCACATGGGAAAGCTGGGGCTTGGAGCGCTTAGAGGTCATGCCACCCAGCACCCTCATTGGACGGGCTGGAAACGGAGACCAGAGATGGGGGCCGAGGGCCACACAGTGAGGATGAAGCAGAAGCTCGGTTTGTTTAGGGTCCTTTCCTGAACCCCAGAGAGGACCAAGCAGATCCACACCCTCCCTGGGCTCAGGATGGGAGCCTTTGGAGTTTGGGAGGCTTCCATCGGGCACAGGGGGACCTTCTTCATGGCACCCTGGGGAGGGCGGAGGACCCCAAGGCCACAGCTTGAGACCACAGCAGGGTCCTTTGGCCCTTGAGCCCCGACCCTGGCCCTGAATGACTTAGACCAGTGCGGAGCCACCTGCCATGGCCGCCCCGGTCAGTGGGCCTGGGCCAGCTGTCCTCAAGCTGAGTCTGCCCGGCAGCAGAGGGTAAGCGTCAGAGACCTGCCCTGCCTGCCCCTGTTGTTTGGCTTAAGCTGTTTTTAGCTCCGGTTTGTTTGTGCCCGGAAGACACAGCAATTGTGGCCGGGCCTTGTGGGTGAGGCAACCCCCTACCCTCTCATGGGGAGCAGCTTCAGTGATTCCTGGCAGGCCCAGCCTCGAGTCCCTGCCGCCCGCCTCAGGCTGGGGCCCTGTCCGTGCACCTGCTCCAAGCCACAAGCAGGTGTCGGGGCCCCAGGGGCACTTCCCAGCCCGCCCCCTGCTCCCTTTCCTCTCCCTCCTCCTCCGGTCTCATCACCTGGAGGCCCTCTATTCCCTGACCACCCCCTCAGCTCAGGCAAGGGCCTGAACAGCCTCCTCACCTGGGGCCCGAGGGCATTGGAGACCCTCTCAGAAACGTAGCCACGCTGGCGCTGGGGATGGCATACCACCCCGACATCCTCTGAGTGAGTGCAGTCGCTGACACCCCAGCCGTTAGAACCACACTGGTCCAGGGAGCTCTCTGTGCCCACACAGTGCACATTGTCCAGCCAGATGGGTCCTGTGGGGGAGGATGAGTGATGCTTGGGGACAGGCACAGAGAGGTAAGTCATGGGCTCTGCCTCCTGGATAGGACCCCACTTTCCTCTCCCAAAATCTGAGTGGGAAATGGGGTGGGAGAGAGGAGTTGGTTCTCCTGGGAGCTTGGTATCTACAACCCTGCCTACTGCCTCCTCTCAGAATCAGATCCCAAAGAATCTGCTTTTGGAAAATGCCTGGTAGGTCTAGCAATTAGGTCTATATGTTCCCTCATTCATCCATCTAGTCATTCACTCATCAGCATTTGCTGAGCACCTATTGTGTGTGACAGGCTTCCTTGGTGGCTCAACAGTAAAGAATCTGCTTGTAATGCAAGAGACGCAGGAGACATGGGTTCCATCCCTGGGTCAGGAAGATCTCCTGGAGGAAGGCATAGCAACCCACTTCAGTATTCTTACTTGGAGAATCCCCATGGATAGAGGAGCCTGGGGGGCTACAGTCCATAGGGTCACAAAGAGTCAGACATGACTGAAATGACTGCACACATTTTATCATGAGTCTACCATGTGGTAAGTGCTCAATAAACATGACTGAAATGAATGCATGCACACATGCATTGTATGTAATTGCTATGTTCAAAGAACTTAGAGTTGAGTGGTGGTGATGGTGGCAATGGTGATGGCCTCGTTGCAAATGAGAAGGCAAGGGTAGGACAGGTCATTTGAGCTGGGTATTAAAGGATAAGTAGGGGTCTCATCTGTTCTGTTGGAGTCTCAGGGAGGCCACCCCTGAGAGAAGCCCATTGCCATCCCCCTGCCATTCTGCAGGGCAGCACCAGTTACTCACCCTCCCCTGAGCCATACTTGGCGCTGTGGGCCCAGGTCAAGGCACCCTCAAAGCCTAGCTGGCGGCAGGCCACCGTGGCCTCCTGAAGCGCGAAGTCGTCATCACACACGGTGCCCCACTGACCCTGGTGCAGCACCTCCAGGCGGCCCTCCTCCGGCCTGCTGCCGGGACCCACCAGCCGTAGCTTCATGGTGCCTAGTGACTGTGACCTGCTGGGAGGAGCCTGGCCCAGCAGCAGGAGCAATGGGAGCAGGGGGAGGGCGGCTGGTAGGAACCACATTGTGGTGACTTCAAGGGCAGCTGGAGTCAAGCACCTGGGGAACAAGGAAACATGACAATGATCACCACCTCTGACCTCAGGCCTCTTCTGCTGGCAGAGACAAATGACAGCCTGGGCCCTTCCAAATGTGTGTGTGTGTGTGTTGGGGTGTTGGGGTATGTGTGTGTGTGGTGGCACAGATTGAGTCTGGGCTCTGAGATTAGTCCGTCTGGCTCAAACCCAGCATTCCTTAGCTGTAAGTGTAGTTTTCCTGAATCTCAGTCTCCTCATCTGTAAGGTGAGGGTAGTAATCCTTACCTCCCAGTGTTGCTGTGAGTGTTGAATAAAACACTGATAAAGGGCTTATCATGAGCCTACCACATGGCAAGTGCTCAATAAAGAGCTGTTTTTGATGTAGTCTCCTATGGAGGAAGGGGCTTCCCAGATGGCACTGGTGGTAGAGCATCCGTCTGCCACTGCAGGAGATGCAAGAGATGTGGGGTTCAGTCCCTGGGTTGGGAAGATCCCCTGGAGAGAGGAATGGCTACCCACTCCAGTATTCTTGCCTGGAGAATGCCACAGACAGAGGAGCCTGGCAGGCTTCAGTCCATGGGGCCACAAAGACTTGGACACAATTGAGCGACTGAGTATATGCATGTAGAAGGGGGGTTCTTAAGGGCTAGACTGTTCAAGCTGGAGAAGGTATAGGATATTTGGTTCAACCTCCTGACTCCAGAAATAAGGAATTAGGACCTAGAGAGTTTAAGAGACTTGCCCAAACCAGAGTCAACAAACATTTTTTGGAATATTTGCTTCGGGCCAATGATCAGGCCAGGTGTTGGGACAAAGAAGTAAACATGTCAAACACTACTCTCTGCCCTCATGAAGCTCAGAGATGAGGAGTCAGGGAAGGCTTTCAGAGAAGGCACATTTAAACAGGACCTTGTCGGATGAATAAGAGTTCTTCTCAATGGGAAAGGGGAAAGAATAGGGAAGAAAGAGGGAAAGAGGTGAGTTTGTGCAAGAGCAGGGAGTGTCCTTTCTTAATCCTGTACTGCAGTATCAGCGACTTGGGGGGACCAAGGTGGAGGGACAGGCTGGGGCCAGAAGGTCAAGGGCTGTGTGCACCATGTGGAGCATCTGCCCTTCATCCAGTAGGAAGTGAGGGGTCATGGGAGCATTTGAGGCAGTGACCAGACATGGGAGAGGGCCCCCATGTCCAGGAGGCTATCATCAGATATTCCTTGAGTCCCCATAGGGGACAAGTTGGAGGCTGGTCCTCCCCCGCCTCATATTAGCAGCCTTGGTCCTAGTTGCAAGGTTGGGAGAAGCACAGAGAACAGTTATGCCCAGCTGCAGCTGTCAGAGTGTCTGCAGCCACCGGTGTTGAAGCTCCTGCATGGCCAGCTCTATTGCTGATGGGCAGCCAAGGCCGGCCCAGAGGAGCAGACAGACAAATTTGGGTCCTTGGCTACTTCTTTAGTGCTTGATTCCTAAAGGGGCTCTTTCTAGGGAGAATCCCCCTTCTTCCATGGCCACTGCTCTTCTTGGCGGGGATTCCATAGCTGGGAGGGTCTTAGGGGGCCTCCTGCCCTTTACTTCCCCACAAGCTAGTTTTTGGCTGAGAGTCAGTCCTGATTCCTTCCTGCACCCAGCCCCATCTCCTTTAGCCACCAAGCCTCCTGCTTTGGACAGCCCAGTGTTGGGGGCAGTAGGTACCTAGAAGTGCACAAAAGAGCTCAAAAATGAAGCTCCATGGGAACGGGGACTTTGTGTTGCACCCCCAGGTCCCAGAATAGTGCCAGGTATGTAGCTGGCACCCTGTAAGTAGCTGCAGATTTGAGGATGCTAGGTGGCAGAGCACAGTGCTTGGGCAGGCAGACTAGGGGTGAAGTGCCTGTGTTCACATCCCATTTCCACCGGCTGGTTTCTGGGTGGTCTTCTCAATGCCACACTTCCCCCTCTGTAAAATGGGGATAGGATTCTTGTGAAGATCAAATGCATGAGTACGTGAGTAACTAACTCAATGGTTAGTTAGCTATTATTAACAGCTATACTATAGAACCCTTGTCTAGGTTGGTCCCAGCCCCTCCCTGACAAAGACAGACTGGAGGGGCTGGCCCAAACTCCACAGCGTGTCCCCAGTACCGATACCCTTCTTTTCCATACTTCTTCCGACACAGACTTAAGCACCTTTTTCTTCACTCAGGAGCCGGTGGGGGTCCCCGCTGGCTGTCGCCACATGCAGAGTGTTCTCCGCTGCCTGGGATGCCCCACTCCCTCTTCCGTGCATCCCTAAGGAGGAGGTGGGCAGCTAGGGACTGAGCCAAACCAAAATCACCATGGGAGAATTGGGCTCCAGGTCCTCCAGCTGTTAGTTCCCAGAGGTCACACTGGGTCTGGCCTAAAAGATGACTCTGCTCCCCCACAGCAGGAGTCAGGATGCTCCTCATTTTGCCACCAAATCATGTGACAAGAATCAGAGGGTTTCCTCTCTGAGATGCAGGTGCAGCTCCTCTAAAATGACAGGGGGGCTCTGGACATGCTGCGGGCCAGGGCTGGGCTGGGCAGGCCTGTTGTGTGACTGACATCCCTAGAGTACTGGAGGCCGCCTGAAAGGCTGTGGGCAGCCCTGGGCCAACAGGCTCCCTCCCCTCCAAGGAGCCTCTGTGGGGACAGGGGCGGGCCTCTGCTGAAGGACCCTGGGTGCTAGAGCAGCTCCCTTCCATGAAAGCCCCCCAGGAGGTGGCTGGGCAGTAGCAAGAACTGAGTCAAAAAAGGGGGAGTCCAGCCTTTCTGCCCACTGCAGTTGCCTCTGCAGCGTTTGCTCACGTCACACTTGTCTACTCACGTTCCCCAAAGCACATCCTCCAGTCTCCAAGCCTTTGCTCTCATTGTTCCTTCTCCTTGGAGTACCCTTTCCCTCTAGCTCAGATTGTTAAATTCCTACACATCTTTCCATACCCGGTTCAAAGGCTACCCCTCCATTAAGCACCCCCCGCCCCCGCCCAGACCCCAAAACTTCCTAGCACTTGCTGTCTTTGCTTCCTCTCCCCACAACCCAGAGGAGTGTCTCCCCACAGCTGTTCCCCCAGCGCTGAGCACAGAGAAGAGGACCGGCTGAGAAGCCTCTTTAGAGAAGGAAGCAGCTTCCAAAGTGGCAGTGCTTTTCCCAAGTGAAGGAGAGAGAGGGTCAGAAGGAGGAGAAGGAAGGCTGAGAAGGAGAGGAGGTTAATAATAAGCTATCATGATTATTATGCATTAAAAAATATTTATTAAACATATCTCCACTTGACAGATGAGAAGATGAGACCCTGGGAAGCTAAGTAACTTGCCCAGGCAGGATTCAAACCCAGGCATCACGGTTCCAGAGCTGGGCTCTCAGAGAAGGATGAACATGGAAGGAGGCGGAAGAGGGAAAGGAGACAGGGAGATGAATGAAATTCCACCCTCCTGCGTGCTGATTTATGACCCAGCCGTGGTGTGAGGGCACTGGGCTGGTTGCCAGTGCTGAGTGCAACCAAGTGACAAATCCAGGATCCTGCCAGCTTGAAGGAGACAGGCACCTGAACCAGGTGCTGCCAGGGGCCCCTGGCACCTGGCTTGACCTGGCCCTGCTAGGGGGACTGGAAGTGCCCAAGGGTATTGCGAAGAGGGCACTGGGGTGGTATCCTGGTGGGAACCAGCCTTGGGAATCACTAGAAGCTGCTTCTCTAGCTCTCTGGGGAGGGGATGAGCCCCCCACCACGCCCCAGTCCCAGCCCTGATATCCTCCCCGGGACCACTGGCTGTGGCGGCCTGATACAGTGCAGACGAATGTCCACGTGTTCAGGCATAGCGCCTGTGAGTTTGAAGCCCTCTGCCTACCTTTCACCTCTCCTTTCCAATCTCCAGCCCTGGGCAAACCCCTGGGCTACCCCAGCACACTCAGTTTTGGTCTGTTTCCTCCCAGAGTCCGGCTCCACTCTGCCTCTGTGTCCCCTAAGTCAGAGGAGAGACGTCTGAGCCCACCTGCCCCGTCTCCTGCCCCGCCCCCGAGCCGGGGAGAGAGAGAAATGGTTGGACTACACGCAGAGTGTCCACAAACAAGACACGCAGGCACCCGAGGCCGCAATGCACCACCCAGGGAGGGCCTTGGGCAAGCTCCCCAACTTGGACACTTCCACTGGCAACAGGTTGGTGAGCGACAAGGGGGCTAGGCTCACTGTCCAGGGGAGCCCCATCCCTCCCATTCCCAGCTTTCAGGAACTCTCAGAGACTTGCAGACCCCCCAGAGAGACAGAAGTCAGGCAGACAGGACAGCTAGAGGCAGACCTGGCCAGGCACCAGGCAGGGGCTCACCGGCTGGAGCGCGAAGTTGCGGGGCTGGGACCTGGACTCCGCGGCCAAGCAGCGCTAACCGGCCTCCTGCGCGCCCGGGGGCCCTTTTATCCGGCTGCGGCCCGCGGCGCCCCCACCCCGCCCGCCGCGGAGGAGGCCCGCAGGCCCCGCCCCCGGGCGGACCTGGGCTCGGCGGGAGCCCCGCCCGGCCGGTCGGCCCCTCCGAGGGCTCCGCGAACCCCTACCCCGGACGCGATCCAGGGCGGCCCAGCGCCCGCTGGCCTGGGGAAGCCCGGGGTCGCGAAAGTTGAGGGGGTCGAGGGGCAGCTGTTTTCCTTGGAGAGAACTGGCACGCTGCAGCAGGAGAGATTGTGGGAGGATCGGAGTTCCCGGGAAAGGACGGCGGCGCAGCGCCAGCGGGCGGCCGAGTCCCGCTGTGGCCTCGTGAGTCCCCGTCGGAGGACTCACAGCTTCCTACTCTGCAAACCGGGTGGTACACCCAACCCCAGGGCTGACCTGGGAATTACGTTCAGTGGATCTCAAAGGGGACTGTCCCAGGGGCCGAGTCCCACCAGCTTGGTTGCTTAGGACAACGCAGATTCCCTTCTGCAGGGACCGGCAAGGGGCCCAAGGGACTCAGTTCTAATTAGGTCCGGGATGGTGTAGTGCAGGTGTGCTGTCTGTGGAGTAACAGGCGGTCCTCTTCATTGCCCTGCACCCTCTTAGTTTATTGAGTACTACGGGGGTATGAGGCCTCTGTTCTCCCCATTGTACAGTTGGGAATACTGAGCCCCAAGAGATAGGACTTGCTCCCTAACATAGTAAACTGAAACGGAGAAAACACAGACCTGGCCAGGCACCAGGCAGGGGCTCACCGGCTGGAGCGCGAAGTTGCGGGGCTGGGACCTGGACTCCGCGGCCAAGCAGCGCTAACCGGCCTCCTGCGCGCCCGGGGGCCCTTTTATCCGGCTGCGGCCCGCGGCGCCCCCACCCCGCCCGCCGCGGAGGAGGCCCGCAGGCCCCGCCCCCGGGCGGACCTGGGCTCGGCGGGAGCCCCGCCCGGCCGGTCGGCCCCTCCGAGGGCTCCGCGAACCCCTACCCCGGACGCGATCCAGGGCGGCCCAGCGCCCGCTGGCCTGGGGAAGCCCGGGGTCGCGAAAGTTGAGGGGGTCGAGGGGCAGCTGTTTTCCTTGGAGAGAACTGGCACGCTGCAGCAGGAGAGATTGTGGGAGGATCGGAGTTCCCGGGAAAGGACGGCGGCGCAGCGCCAGCGGGCGGCCGAGTCCCGCTGTGGCCTCGTGAGTCCCCGTCGGAGGACTCACAGCTTCCTACTCTGCAGACCGGGTGGTACACCCAACCCCAGGGCTGACCTGGGAATTACGTTCAGTGGATCTCAAAGGGGACTGTCCCAGGGGCCGAGTCCCACCAGCTTGGTTACTTAGGACAACGCAGATTCCCTTCTGCAGGGACCGGCAAGGGGCCCAAGGGACTCAGTTCTAATTAGGTCCGGGATGGTGTAGTGCAGGTGTGCTGTCTGTGGAGTAACAGGCGGTCCTCTTCATTGCCCTGCACCCTCTTAGTTTATTGAGTACTACGGGGGTATGAGGCCTCTGTTCTCCCCATTGTACAGTTGGGAATACTGAGCCCCAAGAGATAGGACTTGCTCCCTAACATAGTAAACTGAAACGGAGAAAACTTCACTTCTCCACTACAACCCCTTACAGAGTTGAATGAGGACATTCTGGCCCTTGGGGGACAGGGGGAGCGTGTGTGGAGGGTGGGCTGGGGGGAGACTGTGAAATAAGACAAAAGTAGGAGAGGTCAACAGAGGGGAGTCCCATAAGCCTCCTTGGGAACCCAGATACCTGAATCATAGCCCCTTTCGTCCCAATTTCTTTCCCCCAGTTCTGGTTCCTCCCTGTGCCTCAGTGCCCCGTCACCCGTCTGTACAATAGGCAGTATTCCAACCTCCCAGCTTCCTCCCAAGGCCAGATCAGTACAGCCTGGTCCTGCAGCTCCCCACCCCACAACTTGGCCTGACTATCTTCCAAAGGCTCATTCATTCAGCAAATCTTTATTGATTTTCCCTTTCTTTCTAGACAGGGGGCTGGAGTGCTAGACGTTGCTGGGGGTGGATGGGAGGGGCTTTCCAGTCTAGTCTGGAAGGCAGATGTGTAAACAAACATTACTACAAGGGAGATTGTGATAAGGGCTAGGTTGGGGAGGTAGACTTATTTGATTTCTGGGTGACATCCAGGTCACACCAACCTGGCCACTGGAGGACTACTGTTCACCCCTGGCTGCCCCAGTCCCAGATGTCCCCCCAATGGCCCTGCCCCACCCCAGCTGGGTCCAAAGAATTCCCTGTGATGAATCAACAGGAAAGAATGTTCCAGCCTTGGGTCAGTGGCAGCAGTAGCGGGCCAGCCCCTCCCCCGGGGACAATGAGGCAGCTGTGGGCTGGAGTGCCAGGTATGCGCTGGCCCCCTCCCCATGCCCAGCCACCTCTCATCCGGAGCCAGGAACAACACGGAAATCTCAGAAAACACGGTCTCCATCTGCTGCCAATCACCCCCCGGACCTGGCCGCCCAGAACTAAAAATACCCTAGAGGCCAGAGGCTGGCCTGGGCTGGAGCCCAGAGAGTGAATGGATGTTTCCCGGAAGTCCCTAACCTACCAGTCTCTGGGCAGAGGCTGAGGCTGGGGAGCAGGGGAAGGAAGGACGTCCCAGGGATCACTGTGAGCCCCTTCCTTGAGAAGCAAGGGACTTGGGTCCCTGGCCCAGCTCCATTACTTATTAGTGGTGGGATTGTCTCTGGTGAGTGGCCGTCTCCTTGTCCTTAAATGCTATTGCTCTGGGGGTCAAACGGGACAGTTCAGTTCATCTCAATAAGCTTTGACTTGATGGAGACAGCCCGCTCCCTCCTTTGCACCTAACTGTGCTCACAGCCTCAGCCGACACCCTCTACTGCACTCTTGATACACAGGTCTGTGTCCACCTTGACTCCGGGGCTCCCTCGAGTCTCTTATTTATCTCTAAACCCAGTTTCTATCATAGGGCTTTGCATCCATAGCAAGGGCTCAATAAGAGCTGGTGGATTGGATAAGTAGGCTGGCTTTGGGCTGGTTCTTGAGCCAGAGCTGGGGAGAGGCAGACAAGCTGGATGTGAGGTCCCTGTCCTCAAGGAATTTGCAGCGTGATGGTGGAGACAGACACACAATCAGTCAACAGATGAGGCATCATCACTGTCATCATAACAGCCAGCAGGTGTGGAGCAGGTTTTCTGTGTATCATCTTATTTAATCTTAAAATTCCTATGGACAGGGCTTCCCTGGTGGTCCAGGGGTTGAGAATCTGCCTTGTAACGCAGGGGACACTGGTTTGATCCCTTGTCTGGGAAGATCCCACATGCTGGAAGCAGCTAAGCCTGTGTACCTCAACTACTGAGTCCATGTGCCATAAGTCCTGAAGCCTGCAGGCCTAGAGCCTGTGATCTTCAACAGGAGAAGCCATGGCAATGAGAAACCCATGCTCCACAACTAGAGAAAGCCTGTGTGTAACAACAAAGACTCCACCATGGCCAGTAAATGAATAAATGAATCTTAAAAAAAAATCCCTATGGACAGTTCTTTCATCACCCTCCTTTTACAAATGATGAACTTGGGGCACAGAGAATTTAAGTGAGTTGGTCAAAGTCACACAGCTGTTATTGGCAGAGGGTAAGCAAGTAGAGCCTAATCATGGGGCTGTAAGCTTACAGAGGAGGGAAATCTGAGGACTGAAGTCTTCATGGAAGAAGAGCCTTGAAGGATGGACGTGATTCACTACGTAGAGAGGGGGAAAAGGGGGGTGGTCATGAATAAAGCTTTGGAAGTCCTGGAGCACCGTACAGATGTCAGGGATTTCCTGTCTCCCTTCAGCCCTGACCCAGTCCCCCAGGGGCCCGGGTGTAAGCCTCACCATATGCCCACCCCCTTAGAGTGAAGCACTGCGAGATTAATCAGTAGCTAACAGGAATCCCTTCCCCATGGGGTATTCCTCATCCTCGCCTGAGTCAGGGCCTGTGCCTCCCTCCCAAGTGGGAAGGCCCATATCTCCTGCACAAATCTGTGACCTTGGACATTGCCAGCAGCCCTGGGGAGCACCTGGCTAGAGTACCTCGTGCCATACCCACTGGGCAAACCTTCCCTCTCAGCGGCCTTTGGGACTTGGCCCCATCTTCTCTGAGGCTCAGTATGGAGGAGATTTGGAGGTAGGGTCCTGGGTGCGGGTTCTGGCTGAGCTGTGTGGCCTCTGGGGAGCTGTTTTGCTAGGCCTGGTGTATGGTCTCCTGCCTCCCTTTGCCCTGCCTTTGCACTCCTGCCCTCTGGCATCCCAGAGCCAAATTTTTCTCTTCCCTGAATCTCTGCAGACCCTGGCTTCAGTAAATCCTGTGCAGCTGGATTCTCCTAACATGTTGTCATGCCCTCATTCAAGAATCTCCAGTGGCTCACTGTTGCCCAGAGGACATGAAGAATCCACTACTCCTCCTGTTCCCTCTACTCCCTTCCTCTCCTGACTTCATTTTTCACCTTCTATCGGCCCTTCAGGCCTCACCCTGATTCTAACTCCTCTGTGAATTCATCTATGAAAGCTTGAATAAATGCTCTCAAAATATAAGGTGCTGATCGAGTCATGCTGCTGGACCAGACACCATCTCTGGCCTCAAGTTGCTCATCGTCTAGTGGGAGAGATGACTCAAAGACACAGCTGTGATGGAGAGTAGATTGTGATAACACGAAGTGGACAAATGGGGGAGATGAGACCATTTCAACAGAGGACAGATTTTCTCTTTCTTGAGAACTATTTGTCAGACACAGGGATTTTGATCAGAGTTGGGGGAGTGGGAGGTGAGGGGACCTTGAGAAATCTAGGTGATGGGCAGTGAGGAGGTGGATTTGGTCAGGCTGGAGAGGCTAGCCAAGGAGATGGGCCCTAGGGGGAAAGGATAGATGACCTGGCTGAGTAAGGGAGGACATGTGCGGGAGGAGCTGTGTGTGTTAGTCTCTTAGTCATGTCCGACTCTTTGCAACACTATTGACTCCCACCAGGCTCCTCTCTCCATGGAGTTTTTCAGGCAAGAATACCGGAGTGGGTTGCCATTCCCTTCTTCAGGGGATCTTTCTGACCCAAAGATCGAACCCAGGTCTCCTGCATTACAGGCAGATTCTTTACCATCTGAGCTACCAGGGAATCCCCTGATTCAATGGAAATGTTAGCAAGTTGTGTTTTGTGATATGTAATGTCATCTTACCCCTTGTTCCTCTGAAAGCTTCAGAAAAGTCTCTGACAAAAAACGTTTGGAGTTGGACAGGCCCGCCCAGCATTTGCAGGGCTTGGGCAGGAGTCAAAGGGGGCCTTATATCGTATGCTTATGTATTCAAGAGTTAAACATCAACTAACTCACTGTCATACAAAACATAGTCTGTCCTCCTGCCTTGACAGATATACCTTCAGAAAGCCCTGGAAGGCCAGGTGTGAATCTGGAACTTTTCTACTTCTTGAAGTTCTGCGTCAAACGTGTTATTACAGGGAGTATCTACCGCTGGCCCTGGGCTCCAGTGTGGCCCCCCTCGCCCACTCTCTCCTCCATCCCGCACAGTGAGGGGCCTTCCGTGTCTGCAACACCAGCTCAGCAGGCCTTGTCCAGACTTCTGCAACAGTGTCCCTTTCGTGCCCTGAGCCTGGGTGCGCAGCTTGGGGGTACAGTCTGCCCTCAGGAGGAAGGGCTGGGAACTGGCTCGGGCCTCATGGGCAAGAATACCCGTGGGGCACGTGTTTAGAAGTGGGGTGGGAGTTCCAGTGGGCACATTCCCTTGACCCTGTGAAAACCATGCCCTATGGAGAGGGCATGACTGGTTGAGGCTGTGGTGCTGCCCCGGAGCAGGGGGTCCTGGCCCAGTCTGAAGACAGTCTTGGGGTCGGGGAGGAAGTGCCATGAGGAGGTGGGAATGTGGCTTAGAGGTGGGCCCTGGGGCTGGGGTGGGGAATCAAATCAGTCAAGTTTAGAAGGCCATGGGCTGTGCAGCCCCCAGAGTCAGGTGGGGGACCTCACACTACCTTGGCAGGCAGGGGAGCCACAGATGCTTTTGGAGGAGGACAGGTTGTGGGTTTGATTCTTCCTGGTACTGTCTTGAGCTGGAATTTAATTCCACAGATTTATACCTTTTGGTGGGAGGGTGCAGAGTCTGGGAAAGGGGGTTTTCTAGGGGGAGGACAGGGAGGATCTTAGTAACCCGTAAGCTGCTAAAAGCAGAAAATCCCACTGAGACCCCCCGTTTCCATTTCCACCTCTGGACCTCCAGAGGCACGAGTTCCCACAGCTGTTTGGATGTGCAATGTGATTTGATACCAGTAGTTTTACCTCATCTTTGCCCCAGAGTCTTTTTTCTGTGCACCTCCCCCCACCCCCGAAGAAGGTACCCGCTCTTAGCGCATTACCCCATTTCTCAGGTGTAAGTCCTGGGTGAGGAGGGTTGTCATCACCATCCTCCCCATTATCATTCCCTCCGTCCCAGCCCTCTAGACTCCTTCCCAGGCCCTGCTCCCCATTTTCCTTTTCTCTTTCTGCCTCTTTCTTTCAGCCACACACTACTCCAAGTGTTAAGTGTTGAGTCGCTCAGTCATGTCTGACTCCATGGACTGTAGCCCACCAGGCTCCTCTGTCCATGGGATTCTCCAGGCAAGAATCTTGGAGTGGGTAGCCATGCCCTCCTTCAGGGGATCTTCTGACCCAGTGATCAAACCCGGGTCTCCTGCATTGGCAGGCGGATTCTTTACCATCTGAGTCACTAGAGAAGACCACACCCATCTCTAATCTCTCCCCCAACTCTTCTTCAGGTCCCCCTCCCATTCTCCTTCACCCTCCCACCCAGTTCCACCTGCAAATGCCAGATTTCCCTGTCTCAGCAGCTGAATGTAGGCACAGTGCCTGGACATGCTTCTACTCAGGTAAATAGAAGTTGTAACTCCTGGAGGAAAAGAGACACAATGAAGACTCAGTGCCACAGCCCCGAAGCCCCCGAGATCCCTTCAGAATCTCACACAAGTCTGTGCTGACCATCTCACCCGTCAGTAATTGAATTTTTTTCCTCAAGCAACACCAGACAAGTTAAATTAAAAAACATTTCTTATTCCATGCTGTTTTCCTGGATCTCTTAAAATGACTAATAGAGTAACCACATTGCTTCTCCAGGTTTCCTGTGGCAAATGAGGTCAGTCGGCCTTAGTGGGCTAGCCTGGGGACCTCGCAGTTTGCACAACATTCCCTTACCCAGGTCTCACCTTGGCTTGGCCCGTTTGGGAAGATCGTTGACTGCATGGGAGCAGAGCCAACCGAACACTAAAGTATTAGGAGCCATCCACAGCCCCAGATCGGCCGTTTGTGAATTGTCTCTGGAATTAACTGACTGATTCGAGTCTGTTGATTTAGAGCTTTGCAAAAAAAATTTTAAGGCTTTTTGTGAAGAATTGGTTTTATCTCCCCAGCTAGAATGTAAGATTAAGGGTGGGACTGACAGACGACGAAGGGTTAATTTTCCGTGCAACCAGGAGGGGGCAGCAAGGAGCTGTCCCATGGGGAATTCCCTACCAGGCCTACCACAGGCAGAGGGTGGGACCTGCCAGGATAGAGGTCAAGGGAAATCCCTGGATGAAGCCGAAGCCGAGCCAAGACAGAGGCTGAGAGCCAGAGGTGAGGCGGGGAGCCTTTGGCATCAGGCCAATCAAAGGCCAAACCAGGAGGGCGTTTGGGGTGCAGGAGTGGGAGACAACCCCCTCCAGAAGGTAGGACTAATGGGTGGGGCTTGTTGGCCTAATGATGGGCCTGTTCAGACCACAGAAGATGGGGCAAGAGGCAGGCAGGCAGTCGCACACGGCGGCCCAGCAGCTCACCCAGTGTGGTCCAGACAAGCAGCGTCAGCAGCACCTGGGTACCTGTTAGAAACGCCAGTTTCAGTCCCCACCCCGGAGCCACTCAAGGACGTGCTCCCTAGATGGGGCCCAACATCTGTGTTTTAACAGGTCCTCCAGGGAATTCTAACACCTGCTCACATTTGAGAACCATCTCTCAAGTCCTCCCCCTTGGAAAATGTTTGCCCTGGCAGAGTCTGGAGCTCTGTGGATGCCATTTTCCTAGGAGTCTCAGACCTGTCTGGTGGGCTCAGCCCCTCTCCGTGGCTGTCTTCCATCACGAAGGACCCCTCTATGTATGATGGGCTGATCTTCTGGGATCACAGTCTTCTATATTGCAGTCAGTCGCAAAGGGGTGTTAGTCCGTTCATGTGGGGTGGTAGGGCCATATGGTCTATGTAGAGTTCTACAGAGAGCTCATGTCCACAAGGAGTTCATCACCGGGTGGTGGTCTTGGGGAATTTCTCATTACTGTCCTCAAAAGGCCCTACCCGTGCTGGGCCAGGAGTAGGAGGTCAGGCCAGCATATAGATTCTGGCAGAACCTTCCTCCATGACCGGAAGTTCGACATCTATCCAACACCACAAAAATCTATGCCGTGGTGAACATAACTGAGTGTCTGAGGTTGGGCGACAGGTGTCATTGATGCCTACCAGGTCTGGGCAGGCAGAAGGGACCTGGCACCTGTTCCAAATGCCCTCTCCTTCCACTCACAGCTGGTCCTGCCTTTCATAACCTGCAGTGAGTCCTGAGTTGCAGGAACAATTCTTAGCCCTGGACCCTTCTGAATATACTGGTGGCCAAAGAAGAGTTAAACAGTTACAGGGTTGTTGGTTTGTTCACAAAGGAAACTGCCCAGAAAAGACAAGAAAAACTTCATTTCCTAGCATTTAAACTGAAAACCACTTTTCTTAGGACAGCTTGACCCCTTAAGTGTTGACTGAACTATCCAGAAAAATGTAGATAAATGATGTCTCCTTTTAGCACTGAGTACTAGTAAACAAGGCAGTAGAGAAGGAATTCCACCAAGATATCAGCAGAAACTTCACTTCTTAGGGGAAATAATTTCCTCTCCTCATTACCAATTAATGAACATAAGCCTCTGCCCACCAGCAGAATTACTGTCACTGTGGTGAGGTACTTCGTGTTAACGCCTTATGCTTTTGGCAAGGCTCTGTAAACCAGAGCTAATAAGTGAATGTTCCTTGTTCAAACTGGGGCATCATCCTCTACTAAATATTGGGCGTTGATCTGCCATATTTATAACAGAGAACACTTTGCAAGGTATAGGCAGACACAAGGCAGACTCAGAGACATAAAGACCCAGTTCCTGTCCTCAATATTAACCACATAAGTCATGAATTATTTATATAATATGAATTATGTGAATTACATCAGCCAGTGCAATCTGCCTGTATGTATGGATGAAATTGTTCATTTACTTATTTGCTCAATGATAGTTACTGAGCAACTCGTATTTATGGAACTGCTTTGGGAAATCTAGAAAAGTAAATTTAACCCAAGTTTCCCAGACTCCAGGGTACTCCTGGGGTCACACTAGCGGTAAAGGCCATATTTTCTAGGTTCTTCTCTCTAGCATTCTGGTAGTGTATTTAGGACCCTCCCCCCATCAAGTCTCACTCAGTTCACATCTAGGGGTTCTCAGGGAGTGGTCCACACGCACTCATAAAACAGAGTGTCAGCTGCAGTTAGATTGCAGCATCTTCCAGAATCTTCCACCCAGTTTGCAACCCTCTGCTGCCCCCCTCCCCTGATGTCTATTACCTGAGAAGCTTCTTGAAAAACTTTTCAAGTATTTGTGGCTCATGCTCACAAGCAGAAAATGCTGATATCCAAGCCAGTGGGACTAGTTATCGACGCTTCTAAAGATTCTCAAGGCACAAAGTGAGGAAAATGCCTCTCCCAGATGGTGCGATACTGTGGCCTCTTACTCTAGCCTGTTTCCCTGGCTTGTGGCTTTTTTTTTTAAAACCAATGCCTCACTTTGTTGATCATTGTCACTACAGAGTAAGCCTTACATCACACAGTGAGTCTTTCAACTTTGTGTTTTCAAAATTGTTTTAATTATTCTAGATCCTTTGCCTTTCCATATACATTTTAGCATCAGCTTGTCAATTTCTACCAAAAAAGTCTGCCAGAATTTTGATTGGGATTGTGCTGAATTTATAAATCAGTGAGGAAAAGTAATATTTTAAGGAAATTTGGCCTTCTGATCCATGAACATGGATCTCCATATGTACTTTTCTCCTTTTACTTATTTAATTAGTGATTTGTAGTTTTTAGCATAAAGATCCCACACATAACATACACATGTTAGATTTATGCCTTAGTATTCCACATTTTGGTACTACTGTACACAGCACTTAATTTTTAAAAAAATTTCTACTTGATCCTCACTGGCATATAAAAGTATAATTAGTTTTTGCACGTTGACTTTTTATCCTATGAAATTGGCCCCAAATATGATATATCCAAGTCCTAACTTCCTGAATCTATGAAAATGACCTTATTTGGAAAAAAGATCTTTGCAGATGCAATTAAGTTAAAGATCTAAGATTGAGATTATTCTGGATTCAGGGTGAGTCCTAAGTCCAGTGACTGATGTCTACAAGAGAAAAGAAAGGGTTGAGACAAGAAAGGGAAGAAAGTCATGTGAAAATGAAGTCAAAGACTGGAGTTATGCTGTCAAGTCAGAGAACCAGAGTGGTCAGAACCTGGAAGAGGCAAGAAGGACCCTTCCCTGGAGCCTTCAGAGGGGGCGTAGCCCTGCTGACACGTTGATTTCAGACATCTGGCCTCTAGACGGTGAGAGAATACGTTTCTGTTGTTATAATCACATTGGCTTGTAGTCATTTGTTAATGGAAGCCATAGGAAGCTAGCACACTGACCACAAATGAAAACTTTTACTGTGAGAGGACCAAGCACTTCAATGGTGGAGCAGCTGCTCTGTCTTATCTGGATGCCAGGAAATATCCTTTCAGTAGTCTGCTTGCCTCCTGGACCTTATCTCTGACGTGACTGAACCTGGACGCGTCTGTGGTCTTCGTACCTACACAATATGGCCTTGATTCTGCACGGCGACTCCTCATATAACCCTGAAGCTTAGTCATCCAGACCCTATTCTGATAGACTCAAGAAACAACCTCTTATCTGTCATCCCTCTGACCTTTCCTAGTAGGGATTGGAAAATCTAGGCACCGATTTCAGCTGATTTAAATAAAGAAGGGATTTATTGAAAGGAAACTGGAGAAGCTTAATAGTGTAGGCTGGCATAAGACAGGCTAACAGCTCCAGGGAATTGATTATGAGCAAGAATTAAAGGGCAGGTGGTTCAGGCTGCTGTCTGTGGAATGTCCTCAGGCCATCTCATGTGTTCATGCTCAGTTGATCAGTCATGTCCGACTCTTTTTCGACTCTATGGACTCTGGCCTGCCAGGTTTTTCTGCCCGTGGGATTTCCCAGGCAAGAATACTGCAGTGGGTTGCCATTTCCTTCTCCAGGAGGTCTTCCTGACCCAGGGATCGAACCTGCATCTCCTTCATTGGCATGCAGATTCTTTCCCACTGAGACACCTGGACACCAGATCATCTCACTCAAGCTCTAATTCAGCTGGAAAAACTCTTGTTGGGGATGATAATCAGAGCTTGCTCAGGGACAAGGGAGTGGGGTGGGAAGGGGGTGCTTTGACAGTGTTACCAAGGCATCTTGGAATAGGGGAGGGTAGTTCCTCAGAAGGGAACTAGAATGCTGATACCACAAAGGGGAAGGGACACTGGGTAGACAGAACCCCCAGCTGCCCGAGCAAGGGGCAACAGCCAGCTTCCTGTTCCTCTTCCCACCATGAATCCCCACCCCCGATCTCTACTCCTTCCTGCTCAGTTTCTCGGAAGGAGTAAGGAGCAGCCACGGATTGTTTTTTATAACTTCACAGGATGCCTTGAGCGATAATTAGACTGTGATTGGTCTATTTAAGCACCTCACTTAATCAATGACAATCGCCTATGCTGTCTCCAGGTATTGATTATAGGGTCCTACCTTCTGGAAATCTTAGTGCATTCTCCCATGATGCTGTCACTGACACTAGGGGTTTCTTAGGCATGTGAACACCCTGTGCAGGAGCTGACCTTTCCATGTGGTTGCTTGGGATAGTTTCTCATCTTCATCGTATCTGATGACAGGACAGATACGCAGCTTCTTCTCTTGCTAATCTGAATCTAAGTGGGAAGGAGCGGCCGGGTTAATGGTGCATACAGCTGTTCCCAGGTGGGAAGGATGGATTGGCTGCTCCAGAGGCCCTCGCAGAAACGTTACAGGATGCAGCTTGGAGACTGGCCGTGAACCCTGGTGAGGATGATAATTGAGAAGAGGTGACCTTGGACAGAGTCACCAAGTCACGCCATCCATCCATAATATCATGGCAGCAACAGGGGCTCAGAACTGTCCAGTGACCCCACTGATCGGAGGACCTAGAGACGCCTCAGGTGCAGGAGTGTGGAAAGGGGAGGAAGGGCTAGGTCCGAGCAAGAAGGCAAGTGCAGCATTTCAACATGCACCAAAAAGACTCATGGGTCCTAAAGAGGACCCATGCCCAGCAACTTGTGTCTTAACAAATCCCCTGGATCAACCTCTGCCGTGGTCCCACCCCACACTCATGGCAGAGGGGGGTTGGGAGATGATGAACACCCTGTGCAGGAGCTGACCTTTCCATGTGGTTGCTTGGGATAGTTTCTCATCTTCATCGTATCTGATGACAGGACAGATACGCAGCTTCTTCTCTTGCTAATCTGAATCTAAGTGGGAAGGAGCGGCCGGGTTAATGGTGCATACAGCTGTTCCCAGGTGGGAAGGATGGATTGGCTGCTCCAGAGGCCCTCGCAGAAACGTTACAGGATGCAGCTTGGAGACTGGCCGTGAACCCTGGTGAGGATGATAATTGAGAAGAGGTGACCTTGGACAGAGTCACCAAGTCACGCCATCCATCCATAATATCATGGCAGCAACAGGGGCTCAGAACTGTCCAGTGACCCCACTGATCGGAGGACCTAGAGACGCCTCAGGTGCAGGAGTGTGGAAAGGGGAGGAAGGGCTAGGTCCGAGCAAGAAGGCAAGTGCAGCATTTCAACATGCACCAAAAAGACTCATGGGTCCTAAAGAGGACCCATGCCCAGCAACTTGTGTCTTAACAAATCCCCTGGATCAACCTCTGCCGTGGTCCCACCCCACACTCATGGCAGAGGGGGGTTGGGAGATGAGGGTTGGTTTTCGGAGCATCTGTATTTTTGAAGTTCCCAGGTGACATTCTATTGCATGGTGAAGGTTAAGGATCACTTAGTTAGTATGGCCCTCAACCTGAGATCTGTGGTGGGCCTTGGAGGTATCTTTGATGTCTCCTGAAAATGCGTGCAAAATTATCTGCATGTAAACTTTTCTAGGGAGAGGAGTCCATTGCATTCATCAGATTCTCACAGTGACTTGTGACCTTCCAGAGGACACAAAGCATGGACGTAAGGAGACAGAAGGTCTGAGCCAGGGAAGAGGAGGGTGGGAATTCAAGCTATGGTGATTCTGATACCAAGAGTCTCCTGTAGCATTTCTGTCACAACCTCACAAAACTGCCCTTCCTTCCTTAGCTCAGCAGCTGGGTGGCCTGGCCACCAGCCCTGCCGGGTAACCTCTATCAGCTGCTTGAAACCCACTGAGAAAAGAGAAGAGCAAGATTCGGAGGCAGGTGTGAAGCAACTACGGCTTCCCGTGTGGCTCAGGGGTAAAGTATCTGCCTACAATGCAGGAGCCGCAGGAGATGGAGGTTCCATCCCTGGGTCGGGAAGATTCCCTGCAGGAGGGCATGGCAACCCCCTCCAATATTCTAGCCTGGAGAATCCCATGGACAGAGGAGCCTGGTGGGCTACAGTTCATAAGGACACAAAGAGTCAGACAAACTGAAGTGACTTAGCACACATGTATGCACGGGAAATACCTAGGCATCTGCCTCAGACTTTCCTGACCCAAAATTAGGGCAGCAGGAACCAGTTCCAAACCCTTTAAAGTGGTGGTTCTCAAAGAGCAGTTTCCAGATCAGCAGTCTCAGCATCACCTGAGCACTTAGTGGAAATGCCAGTGGTCAGGCCCCACCCTAGACATTCTGAATCAGAAACTCTGGCAAGGCGCAGCAATCTGTGTCTTTTTTTTTTTTTTGGCTGTGCCGGATCTTCATTGCCGTGTGCGGCCTTTCTCTAGCTGTGGTGGACGGGGGCTGCTCATCACTGTGGTGCACGGGCTTCTTGTTGTGGTGGCTTCTCCTGTCATGGGGCTCAGGCTATAGGTGCTAGGCTTCAGGAGCTGTAGCACGTTGGCTTAGTTGTTCTGAGGCATGTGGAATCTTCCCCAGACTAGGGATCGAACCCGCGTCCCCTGCACTGTCAGGCGGATTCTCATCCACTGTACCACTAGGGAAGTCCCAGCAATCTGTGTCTTAACGAATCCTCTGGATGAACCTCATGCATGCGACAGCTGAGAACTACTGCTATGGAAAATGAGCGCCTCCTCCTCATTTGTTGATAGGTTTATTTAGGGGGAGCTAAGCGCTGGAGGTAAGGCTGATTCAGCAGGTTGAGAGCCCTGCTTACCCTTGCTGAGACAGGCACAGTGGAGGCTGAGAGTGAAAATGCTTCGGAGGCCTGTCCTGGGTGGGAGGAGGGTTGTGTGGCCGTGCTCTTTGGCTGCATCAGAGACCACAGAGGCTGGGGAGGCGGTAGGTTCCCTATTTTGTTCCAGGCACACAGAGACCCCTGTGTAGGTAGTCATAGTGGCCAGCTACGACATGCATGCAGATGTCTTGACATCATGACTTGGGGAGATACAGGGCCAGGGCTGTAGTTACTCCTCAGCAGGTAGGTTTAGATCCTGAGTGGGAAATGGGAAGGGGTGAAGGAGATGAGTGCAGAATCTGAGCCCTTCAGACCCATCACCGGGTCCAGAGTGTCTGCACTGCAGAGTTAGCCCTGATTTGTGCAGGGCAAGGGCCCTCCCAGCCCTCGAGGGCTGCACTTGGCTGGAAGAAGAGATCTGCACAGAGGGAACAGCCCTGCTTGGAGGGGGACCTTCAGCAGAGGAGGGGACGTGAGTATCTGGGGAGCAAGAAGGATGGAGGGGAAGCTTGCACTGCGAGCAGTCCCGTGGGGGAGTGTGCTGTGCACGGGGCCTGAGGAGTGGGCTGGTACCAGCAGGGGTACATGCTGGGTGGGTAGGCATGCCCACAGCCTCATACATGGGCCTGAGAGCACGGAGACTCTCAGCCTGATGGAGAATCAGATCAGTGCAGGGGACCAAAAGGAAGCAAGTCTAGAAAGGGGGTCCAGGGCTGGGCTGAGCGAGAACAGCCCCGTGTGGAGTCAGGGCCCTATCTCTCGCTGCAGGAGAAGCAGGTGATGAGACAGTCACAGGTGGGGTTAGGAAGAGCAATTCAGCAGCACAGGCTGGAGACCGCTGTGTGGAGAAATAGCTGGGAGGTGACCCCAGGGGGAAATGATAAGGACTCTCAGTTAAGGAGGTGACAAGTTGCTAAGAGAAGCTAATCTTTGAGCTAAGGGCCTGATGACTGTTTAAAGGCTTTTCATTGAGGTGTGGAGCATCAACAACCCAGGACATTGCTCCCTCCTCCTGTTCCCAGCCCAGGGCTCAGGCCTGGGAAGTGACAGATTGTGAATGATCCCAAAGGTCTGCACAGAGAAATATGGTCGGTAACCAGGAGAAGGCAGGTGGGGAGATGGTACAGCCCTGGGGTAGGATATGGTGCAAGAGTGAAAGAATGAGGCAGTCTCCACACACTGGCTCAGAGTGGTTTCCCCACACTTTATATAGAGTGAACAAATGAAAGTTCCGTAACAATGCCTGTGGAGTGATGCCACTGGTGTACATGGTAAGAACCTCATTCCATGCGGTTCTTATGTGACTATGCAGATGCATTTTTTGGTTGTTTAATGCATTTATTTATGTATTTGTCTATTTGTCTTTGGCTGTGCTGGGTCTTTGTTGCTGTGCAGGCTGTAGTTGCAGTGAGTATGGGCTGCTCTCTAGTTGCAATGCACAGGCTTCTTGTTGCAGTGGCTTCTTACTGGACCACCAGGGAAATCCATACATTTTAAAAGGTCCAGAAAGATGCACAACAATTGACAGGGTTACCTGTAGGGAAGGGAGAGTAGCTGCAGAATGGTGTGAGCAGGGCCCTGGTGCCCCAATTTTTTGTGCTGCCCCAAAACTCAACATTCAAAAAACAAAGATCATGCCATCTGGTCCCATCACTTCATGACAAATAGACAGGGGAACACTGGGAACAGTGACAGACTTTATTTTCTTGGGCTCCAAAATCACTGCAGATGGTGATTGCAGCCACCAAATTAAAAGACAACTGCTCCTTGGAAGAAAAGCTATGACCAACCTAGACAGCATATTAAAAAGCAGAGACATTATTTGCAGACAAAAGTCCATCTAGTCAAAGCTATGGTTTTTCCAGTAGTCATGTATGGATGTGAGAGTTGGACCGTAAAGAAAACTGAGCGCCAAAGAATTAATGCTTTTGAACTGTGGTATTGGAGAAGACTCTTGAGAGTCCCTTGGACTGCAAGAAGATCAAACCAGTCAATCCTTAAGGAAATCAGTCTTGAATATTCATTGGAAGGACTGATGCTGAAGCTGAAGCTCCAATTCTTTGGCCACCTGATGAGAAGAACTGACTCATTTGAAGAGACCCTGATGCTGGGAAAGATTGAAGGCGGGAGGAGAAGGGGACATCAGAGGATGAAATGGTTGGATGGCATCACCGACTTGATGGACATGAATTTGAGCAAGCTCTGGGAGGTGGTGATGGACAGGAAAGCTTGGCATGCTGCAGTTCATGGGGTCACAAAAAGTCGGACACAACTGAGTGACAGAACTGAATTTTTTGTAGAGCTGGGGAATGATGGTGGCCTGTAATGCTTGGCCAGGAGAGGGTAAGATGAGAATACCCCCATTTCAGGGACTCTCAAACCCCGCTGTGCGCCAGAGTTACCAAAGGGCTGGTTTAATGCAGGTTCCTAGGCCCCGTCCCAACCATACAGGGTAGGATGTCATGGGGAGGCCTAGACATATGCATTTTAATAGCTTTCCATGATTCTCCTATCAATGGTCCCTAGCAACACCCCTGGGGCAAACGCCCTCCCTCCTATAACTCAGGTGCTCAACTGCCAGCCTCAATTAGGAAAGGCAGCTTCCCTTTCAGAGACGGAGAGGCCAGAGGAGTATTGTGTGGGGCACGTCCTCTTCTGTGGGATAAGTGCCATTCTTAACAACCAAAGTCACTTAGCTCAGAGTCTAGTGCATTGAGCTCCATCTGCTGCCACCTCTGGGACCTTCATACATATTAAGGAGCAAAAGTAACCACTCAAACTTCCCCGGGCAGTTTTTAAAAGAGATCCGAGCTACCCAAATTCATTTGGAATTCAAAGCAAGTGGTTAGAAACTGGCATTAATTAAATATTTAATTGATGCCCATTAAGGCTGGAATACTGGCTTTAGTTCAAATTTATGACATGGCTGTATTTTTTATAGCTGCACATATATTGCATATAGGCCATTGGTTCCCCTCATGTAATAAAGTGTTGGGTATATTTATGCCCATTTTATAGGACTCAGAGCATAACTGAAGTATTGCAAGCGATTATGGAGACATACAGTATTTGCTTTTATGACGTTGGTGGTGGTATAAATTTGCCGTTAAGTCACCGCTGATCAGACCAGTAACCACCAATTACAACTCGGGACCTCTGGAAAAGTTTGGGCTGCTTTACTACAGTCCCTTTTATGATGCAGTTTTCGGGCACCTGTTGAAGCAAAATGAAGTCTGTTTGCATATTTATAAGGTCAGGGTGGTTAAATGTTCCCTCATCTCATGTGTCTGAAACAAAGTCCAGAAGCAAACTTCCATGACTTAAAACATAAGTCTGGAGATGCACTGAAGAACAGAGTGGGTTGTGGGTGATAGATGCTGTGGGGGTTGGGGGATGGCGATAGGAACACACAGGTCCCCTCTTGCTCTTTCGTTCAGCCTTCAGAAATGCTTGACCTGGGCCTCTGACCTCGCAACAGTGACTCCTTCCACCTGCAAGGAGGAAGGTGGAGGAGCTGGAGAATTCCTGGTCTTCCAACAGTCAACAAAACTGTTGCTGAGTCAGTTTGGGTTCAGTAGTTAAAACCAGGCCAGAGCTAGCCCTTCTTCCGGAGCAGCTCCTGGGGTCAGTAAATCAATTTGAATAACTTTAAATTTCTACAATGGCTGAAGTAGGCCCCAGTCTTTTTTAATGAACTCAAGAACCAGAAGACAGAGATCTGAGGCCCAGCATCCTTCTTTGAAGTTTAAAAAACAAGAGTAACAACAACCAGGCAACAAACAAAACTGACCTTTTCTGAAAACAGGCTGTGTGCCAGGCCCACCCTGAGGGCTGCCAGGCATGGCCTCATTTGACCCTCAGAATAGCCCTATGTTGGAGGCACTGTTATGTCCCCATTTACAGCCAAGAAAAGTGAAGCCAGAGAAGGTGAGTGATTTGTCCATGGTCACCCAGCCAGAGAAGGGCTCAGCACCGAGTGAGGGCCCCCTGGTTCCAAGCCCAAGCTCTCAGCCCTCTGCTTTGGGAGCTTATTGTTGGAGGGTGAGGTGCGTGGAGGCTTTGATTCTCAAGATCCAGACCTAGGGAGGCTGGGAATGGCAGAGGCATGGGGTGGTCCAGAGAGTCCAGGTCCTTGCCGCCTGTGCCAGAATGGGTCCCCTCCTCTGCATCACGTGTCTCCTGCCCCTAGGTCTGAGAACAGTTCCCACAGCACCTGAATTGGCCAGCTGAGCTGGGAGCTTGGAGCACCGTGGGCGCAGATGACCCAGGAGGGAAGAGCCCCCAGGGCAGTGACACGGATGCTGGCAGTGAGTGCCCTCCAGGCCTGTGTGAGCTGGGGCTCTGAGGGTGACCCACATACCACAGGCTGTATCGGGAGGCAGGAGGAGAAAAGGCCGAGCGGTGGTTTTACCCAGCGGTGATTCCCAGAAGGGGGCTCTCTGAGTGGCAGCTTGTGGCATGAGTGGCGGGCCAGGCCTCGGCACTGAGGGGGGTGATCCCAGGGGGGCCAGGGCTGCCGGCATCGGCTGCCAGTACTTTCCCCCCGCTTACTCATCAGACTCAAAAAACAACTCCACCCACTTGCGGTGAACACTGCCCTGCATTTTTCACCTTTGGGCTACCATTCTGTGGAAGAAACATCAGTCTGGGAGGAAAGTTTTGGCCAAGTTCAAAGGGAAAAGCTTGAGGGATGGAAAGTCCTTTAAAACCTCGCTTGGATGGTGACTGCATGACCCAGATTTTCCCTTTTCAAAAGTATACTCAGAGCTCAAAGACCCAGCTGTCATGTAGATACACGGGCAGGACGGAGTCTTGGGGCAAACACACCATCCAAGCACAGCAGCAGCCTCACTCAGAGAAACCTCAAGCCCAGGGGGCTGGGCCAGACTCCAGAGGGGAGCCCGGCTGCAGGCACTTCCTGTGGGCCTCTGGGACCCCTGCGGAGGGTGAGGCTTCAGCCCACCCCACCGTCTATGGCTGGGTCCTCTCCTGGGCCCGGCCTCTATCTGGACACAGAGCCTCTCTCCCTTTTTCCCATTTTCATTCCCCCAGACCTGGATGCTGAGACCCTTGGAGGTGATCCTATGAAACACCCCTGCTTAAGCGGGAAGGCGGCTTGGGAGGAAGGAGAGGATGACTGAATGTGTTACTACTGTGGGCATCAGGGGTTGAATTCTGCTGGGAAATAGCCCAGAACAGCAATTCAGAGTTAGCCCACCTGGGAGAAAGGGAACTGGGGTATTTATACTCTGTTGGGCATTGATTAGGGGCTGTCAGTTCCATCATTCCACAGCAGAGCAGGCTGCAGTGCTAATGGGGGTCGGGGGAGCAGGGAGACAGAAGGTAGTTCGGCACCAGCTCGGAGGTGGTACAGGCTGAGGGACGGAGCCTGCACTTCCATGTCTGGCCCATGCAGGTGGCTCTTCTTAGACTCAACACTCCTAGGCGCTGCAGCTAGTAAAGATGGCCAACACCCCTGGACATGTCCCAGGCTTCTCTAACAGGAAAGAGAGCACCTGTCCTCTCTCCTTCCAGCTGGGCGAGAGGGTTTGGCCCAGCAAGGAGAATGGCTGATGGAGGCAGAGGCAGTGCCCTACCCTCCACCCGGGGGCAGGCAGTTCGGGGGGTGATTTTCCTAGAGTAGGATTACTCCTTTCTGCCTGCATCCACAACAAGGAGTTCGTTCCTCACAGTTCATTCCCATCTCCCATAGGGAAGACGGCTTTCCCGATTGTTCAGCAGGTAAAGAATCCGCTTGCCAATGCAGGAGACACAGAAGACGTGAGTTAGATCCTTGGGTTGGGAAGATCCCTTGGAGCAGGAAATGGCAACCCTCTCCAGTACTCTTGCCTGGAGACTTCTGTGGACAGAGGAGCCTGGTGGGCTACAGTCCATGGGGTTACAAAGAGTTGGACGCGAATGAGTGCCTACACAGAAAAGAAGAAGAGGACATGCTGAGGGTGAAAGTAAGGAGCCTGCAAGCCAGCCTCTCTTTAGTTTCCTCTCTCCAAAGTGGGATTGTCCAGCCCTGAGTTCTAGGAGCACAAGCCAGCAGCCTGTGGCCATGCCGAGCCTGGATCTCACTGCAAAACCAGCTACCAGGGCCTTGCTGTTTCACAGGCCTCCAGCATCCCATCAAAGCAGACTTTAGCTTTGTTGTCACATTGCACCCCAGGTCTTCTTAATCCTCCCCATCTAGGCCCCCACTGCTGCCCTTATTCTAGAAGGGGCTTTGGGGTGCCCTGGCTGGGCCCTTGTAAACCAGTGAGCCCTGGTACGTTCTGCTGATGAGGCCAGAAGAGATGAGAGGCAGGAGGTGGAGGGAGCTGGGACTTGCTCCCCCTGGACAGGATTTGCTTCTCGTTCCTGTCATCCTCACCCTAACAGTGGTTGCTCATCCTGGCAGCAGAGTCAGGTCCAGTCTCTAGCTCTTCTGGCTCACTTTAGCATCAGCCTCCTGTGCCCACTCAGATGCCCAGCCAGCCAGCAGCACCCATCCTCAGAAGTCCAGGGCCTAGTGCCTCCTCCTGAACCCTTCTTTTATGCTTCTACATCCCGACATCTCCAGCCCTTCCTTGTTCCTGTCCTGGGGTGGTGGTAGCTCTCACCTGTATTCATTCTGTTTTCTCCATGGGTCTCCCCTCCTTTTTGCTCCTCTTTTTGAGTCATCCAATACCTGTTTAAGCAATTCTCTAGATCAAATTCTCTCTGTTAAAGTAACTGCTGTGGTTTCTGTTTTCTGGATCAGACACTGACCCCTTGGCTGCCAACAGACTACATGAGGAAGTTGTAATTCACCATCTGTTTTTCATCCATCAAAGGCTGCCAGCTTACCCAGTTACCACACTGCCATGAGGCTGTTCCAGCCCAAAGCAAAAAAAAAAACCCGATGCCTTGGCCAGCCTGTGTAACCTGATCATAAGCAGAGTAGGTGTTCCCTTCTGTC
Source organism: Aepyceros melampus (assembly GCA_006408695.1). Taxonomy (NCBI): domain Eukaryota; kingdom Metazoa; phylum Chordata; class Mammalia; order Artiodactyla; family Bovidae; genus Aepyceros; species Aepyceros melampus. Next base: position 313,690 of record SJXQ01002828.1, on the reverse strand, counting down.
TTTAGAAGTAGTGAGGCTTCCTGGGTCCCTCGAGATCCTTGGGGGTGAGGTTGGGGGCAGATCATAATGGGAGCATTGATTTGGCCTCAGGTCTCCTAATTCTTGGAGACCTCTTTGCTCCCCAGATGGCTCACACCCGTCCAGGCTCGAGACTCCTATAGCTCCCTCCCAGGTTGCCACCCTCCCTCCTCCTAGTCAGTCATTAGGGAAGGTGGAAGCCATCTGGGTGTGGTGGAAGGGTCCCCACAGGGCCCAGACTGGGGCATTCACAATCTTGGGGCTGGAAGAGAACCTAGAGATCAACGGCTCCCACCCATGGAGAAACCATGACACAGAGAGGTTAGGCAGCTTGCCCAAGGTCACACAGCTTGTTAGAGGCAAGCCCTAACAAGGGCTAGGGCCAAATTCTCTGTCTTAGTGGGGGCAGTTCCAAGGTCTTTCCATGAGCTGCACTGAAATTACCCTTCCTGAAAGCCTCTGCAGGCCAGCTGAGGCCAGCTTGTTTCTGCGCAGTACCTTTTCTCCTATACTTCCTTACAAGTTAGCATTTTCTGTCTAGTTCTCTGCTTCCTCTGATTTTGCCCTGAGCTTCCTCTGAGCTTCTTATTCTGTACCTCTGGTCCACCCTGCTCCCCCTACTGCCGGATTCTCTGCTGGTCCTAACTGCCCTCTCCCACCCAGCCCTAGGTCTCTCTCTCCCTCTTACAGGAGTAGGGGCTTTCACTTCCCCATTTGCAGGTAACCTTTAGCAATTAGTCTTGGTTCTTGGGTTATGTAAATAGTGGCTCAACCCAGCGTATAACCCTATAATCATAGCAAGTCCCTGCCTCGCTGCTCCATGGGCATTGATTAAGCTGTCTTTCCCTAAAGGACTGTTTTTTTCCTCCTATAATTGCAGGCTTGTGGCCATCATTCTTCTGAGGATTCTTGGGAGGGTGGGGTGCCACCCTCAAAAGTACACAAGTCATCATCCTGTCGCTCAGCCTGGGGTGCTCCCCAAGGCATTGCTTTCTGGCAAACGTGCCAGTGCAGAAAAAGGAAAGCCATCATCTCCTTTGAGGAGTGAAGCAGAGGCAGTTCTTAGAAATCACATCTAAAGCTTTCACCCCCAGCATCGCACAGTAGAGCTCAACTGATGTTGGCAGAGTGAGACTGTTTACCCTATTTCAGGACTTTCAAGTCTGATGTAAATCCAAATCACCAGGGAAGCTGTTTAAAAGTAAATTTCTGTTCCCCGCCCCCCAGCACTACTGAGCTTTCAAAACAGTCCCTGGGACGCAGGAGGTTGTCTTAGGATCTCTGTTCTTTTAAAGACTCTCTAAATGATTCTGATGTTGATACAAATTGAGACACACTGCCTAGACAGATGGAATACATTGGTAGGAAAAAAAGGATGCAAGAAAGGGTTTGAAGAACCTGGAGGATGAGGCTGTGCAGTTAGGCCCTTTCAGGTTGAATATTTCTCCCAAAGTATGCTGTGTGGGGACAGAAGCTAGATCAGGTCTCTCCAGGTATTGTCAGCCCTTCTTGGTCAGGAGCGTCCTTTTGGGGTCACACTGCCCCTGGTGCACATAGCCTAGACACACTGACATCCTCCCTGCCGGGGAGATAGGGAGCTCTGTGAAAGTGCAAGGAACTTCTGTGAAATTCAATACAAGGTTGCAATGGTTTCCACCACAGCCCCTACATAGTGAACATTATCAGGTGGCATTGGTAAGTCCCACTTTGACAAGACCATTAGCTTTTTATTTTGCATGAATCTGATGACAAGAAAAATATGTGTAAATTGTATGTGACTAAAGTACTTTTGATTCTATCACTCCTAAAATCCTATCTGTCATTTATTATCTATCTATGGAACAACAATTTAACAGCTTTTATGCATCAACCAGCGTCTGAAAGTAGTTTGTCTTGGAAATCCAAGTGATGCTGCCATCTGTGGGAATGGGAATGGTCATCTCCCCTGGGGATGGCTCTCCCTGCCCAGTAGTTATTTTCCTGTTGGGTGACCTGCCCCTGGTTTGGCTTGTTTGGATCAGGGGTCCTTCCAAACTGGCCCAATCAGATTTTTTTTCCCCTCTAGTGAACTGCAATTGGGACTGAGAAAGTGGAGCCAGTCTTACCCAGTCTTTATTCTCAACCAAAAAAGGGAATACACATGAACAATGGACGACATATTTTACCAAATGGTTGGAAGAACAGAGACAGCCACTTACAGACTGAGTAAGGAGATGTCAGAGAGGAGCAGAGATGGGAGATGGTGGTGGGTCCTGGGGAGGTTAGTGCATTGGGCTCTTGGCTTCCATCAGACACTCCCATGTCCTTGTAATGCAATGCCCATTAAAAAAAAAATAATAAGCCAATACCCATTTTCTCTTCCTTGTCACCACTGAATCCTAACTCATGAGCAGGGAAAAGAGTCACCAGTCCAGGGATTGGCAGGTTGCTAAAGCAGCCTAGGCATAGCACTGAAGCTAACTGGATAATGATGTTAGGCATTTGTTACTGAGCACCTACTGTATGCCAGACACAAGGTGAGTGTTTCATGCTGCTGCTGCTGCTAATCGCTTCAGTCGTGTCCGACTCTGTGCGACCCCATAGACGGCAGCCCACCAGGCTCTGCCGTCCCTGGGATTCTCCAGGCAAGAACACTGGAGTGGGTTGCCATTTCCTTCTCCAATGTGTGAAAGTGAAAAGTGAAAGTGAAGTCGCTCAGTCATGTCCGACTCTTAGCGACCCCATGGACTGTAGCCTACCGGCTCCTTCGTCCATGGGATTTTCCAGGCAAGAGTACTGGAGTGGGCTGCCATTGCCTTCTCCGTGAGTGTTTCATAGTCACCAACTATTAGAATCTTTTCAGTGACCTTAAACAACGAATGTTATTATTTTATTTTTCTAGAAATGAGAGCTGAGGCTCAAAGGGAAGGGACAACATGCCCAATTCACACAATGAGTGTAGAATTGAAATTCAAACCCAGGTCTATCTGACTTGAAAGTCCAGCTTCTTTCAACTACACTTCACTGCTTTTTCATGTGATGGAAAACTGAGGAGGATGCAGACACTGGCAGGCTGTTCATTTTGGTGTAGCTGGTATCCGGAGGGCAAAGCCTGGAAGACAGAGGTGCTGGGCCCAGCTCCAGGCCTGAGGGTCCGCTAGGTCAGAAAGAGTTTTAGCGGAAGCTGTTCAGGACCCTGGAGAGCTCCAAAGAACCAACAAAGCCTAAACCCTCCTACATGGGTAGCTCGGCCTCTGTCATGAACCTCAGGAGGCTGAAGGCTGTTCACTGTCATACATGGGAGTGGATGGGAGAGAGGATTATTCCTCTGGACCCCAGGAATTATCCGGGTCATCCCATGCACTCCCATACCCTACCTAAGTGTTTCTCTGCATCAGCTTTTGGGAAAGAACGCTGACTTAGGCTGCCCATGTCTTCATGTTAAAATCGTTGAAAATAACTTAAATAATTTCTTTCAAGCTAACCCACCTTTTCATAGATGAAGTGACTGGCAAATGTGATCTGTTAATCATGCCAAGCCTCCTTCAGCAGTGTAAAGCCAAACTGGCTGCTTTGCATAATAAAAGGTAAAATTATGAGCTGTATAGGGAACAAATAAAGCTTGATCATTCAGGCTCAAAATCTGTGACTGAGCATCTTTACACTTGCTTTTCACATTTGCTTCATCATCACATGTCTGCACTCAGCTCAGTCTGTTTATTTTTAATCCACGTTTTCCCCAAATAGACATTAGCAATATTCTCTCGGTTTTCTAGCAGCATCCTCTGCATCAAACAAGAGCAACAGCATTTCTTTGACCCTATGCATTGGGAGTTTTCCTTGACACCGTAAATGGAGCCTTTGCTTGGTATTTAAGTTGGCTCTTTGTGGGAAGTGTTGGCTAGTTCAAACTTCCTTAATAAGTTCTCCATGACTGCATCTGCGATGATGTTAATTAAATCATTCTGAATATCAGTGGGCAGATAATGAGCCCACAGGCAGTGACCAGGGTGAGGGCCCAGATGCAGGGAGGGGGGTGGGGTGAGTGAGGGGAAGTGGGAGCAAAGCTGTCTTCCTCCCTCCTAAAGGAAACAGAAAATTAACTAACACACTGCCTGACTTTTGTCTTCTCCCCTCATTCGGAGACATTCTGGTGGAGTGTATCCAGGAGTTTAATGTTCTTTCCCGGCCTCTGTAGGAGCACGAGGCCCAGGAGTCAGCTTTCCTGGCCCTCTCCTCTCATGTTCCCCTCTGGAGAGGAAGTTAGCTAGAATTTTCCTTTCCTTGGCTTAGAGAGAGACCTTGGAAAGAGAGTCTCAGTGCTTTTTGGATGCATTTGGCTTTGTGTCTCTATTTATTTCTCTCCCATGCTGTCCTGACTCCCTGTGCCTATAGCCTCCATCAGCGTCCTTTATTTACATGGCCAGAGGCGGCTTCCAGTCTCCTGTCCCCTCCTGTTCCAAGCAGATGTTGGCCTGGGCTCTCCCTCTACCCTGGGGCCTCTGGTTGGGGAGAGCAGAGGAGGCACTTGAGGACCCATCAATCTGCTCTCTGAATTTATGGGGAACCACAGGCTGACCATCCCAGGCCGAGCCAACTGTTCAGGCAATGAAGGAGACAATCAGAGGTCTCGATGGGGCCATTTTGGAAGAATCTGAGGGAGGAGGAAGAGCAGAGCTGTCAGCTCAGGTCGCCCCATACCACTGTGCAGGGGATGCGTCCACAGTCATGGGGGCCTCATTCATGTCGTATGCATTGTGGATTTGTAAATGAATTGTGACAGTTTCCTGGCAAACAGGTGTCTTGTACTAACAAAATCAGTATTTTACAACAATTTCTCTGCAGAATTGTGGAAGGGGAACCATTTTCAATTTTGTCCCAAGATGCTGTGTAGAAAGGTCCAATATCTGCTTGGAAACCTCATAAATCTTGAGGGACTTGCTGCAGCATGCATAGAGTGCATCTCACGCCACCAATTGTGCCTGGCCCTGGGAATGGGACACTTACTTGGTTTCCAAACTCCCAATTCAGTGTAGGAAGTATGGGAGCCATGGACTTGGCTGCTCACTCAACTAAGCAAAACTCAGCCGATGATCTACAGACTGCGGTGGCTGTAAAGCCCCTGACCTTAACCTCCCAGGGACGTTGGGAGGCGTGAGTATGAAAATGATGCCCACATGCTTTGGAATCTGGGGTTTGGCATTGTTTAAACACTGCAACCCTAAACACACAGAGCTGAAGCAAGGGCCAGGGCACTCCCCACCTCTGCACACAGCAGTTCCATTTCATCCTTCTAGACATTCCAGAGCTGCTGGAGTAACAGTCTGCTTTTCAGAAGAGCCATTCAGTAGCTGTGGCCCTGTCTGGCTGCTTTGGCTCTTCCCGTAAGGGAAAAAAAACAGGCAGGCAATGCTGGCAGTAAACAGAGAGGGACCAGGGGCCAACCATATGTCTGGAAAGGGGTGCTGCTCGAGCCAGGTATGGAGCTGTTACACTAGTCAACAGATGACCTGGCCAAGCAGCACAGCCAGAGAGTCTCCAGGGAGGTCACTGTGAGGCCAGGAGCTGCGGCTTTGCCTTACTGAGGATGCAGATCCCCAGAAGTCAATGGAAGGATTGGAAGAGATGATCTCGAGGTCCTTGCCAACTCTAATAGGTGTGGTTCTGGGCAGCTCACTTCCTGACACAGCCTGTAGGTGCCAGGTAAGGAGATGGCTCACATGTGGGTTTATGTCCATGCTGGCTCTGGCCCTGGAGTGTTCAGGCCACCCTCAGGCAGTTGGGTTGGAAGGAAATGCATTTCTCTCCCATCCGGGGCTGGGCATGCCTCAGCCCAGCTTGGCAGCCCCCACTCCTAGACAGCTGGTCCCCCAGCTGGAGCACACGGAGGTGCCAGGGCAGCAGAACCGCTCATGCAATTGATTTTAGAGAGAGGCTTGGAGGTTATGAGTTTTTCTTTTTTCCCCCCTGGAGAGGCTGTTCCCTGCAGCCAAACATCTCAGCTTAGGGGAGTACAAAGCTGATAAAAATAGACTTTAGCCAGAGCAGCAGAAGTGGGAGGAGGGGACAGGGAACTCAGACCCTTTCATTCCTGAAAATTCAGCACCAGGCATATGCTGCCCCCACCCTGGGGGAGGGGACAACTGGTTCCTGGAGCAATAACTTCCTGCCATCTCCTGAACCGCCTGTGACAGTGCGTGGACCAATGTCCTCGCTCAGGGAGGGAGGGCTCCTGTCACCATTCAGGAGAATGGTTGTCAAGCACATCTCCCCTGGCCAGAAATAATAATAGTAATCATGGTAATAGTAGCAGTAGTTGCTAACATTTAGTGAGTACTGGCTATGTGCTGGAAACTGCTAAATGTATTATTTCATTTAATCTTCAGAGCAAAAGCTCCATTAGCTCCATTCCCCAGACAAGAGATGGAAGCTCAGAGAGAGTAACTTATCTGCAGCTGCCCAGCTGGTCAGTAACAATGCCAGCATTCCAAGTCAGGGCTGTGCAGCCGTAAAGCCCACATGCTCAGCCATGCAGTATGAGGGAGCAGATCTGTCTGTGGGGCTTGTGGAGCCCACGCTGCAGGCAGGGGAAGTCTGAGCAGCCAGAACCCATGGGGAGGAGGACAGAGTGACGACAGGTGTTGGTGGCTCAGATGTCCAGCTCTTGGGTGGTAGTGGTGGTGGGTGTTGTGCAGGAAATACCCGGGGATGTGGGGCTGGCAGACAGGCTTGGCTACCTGGAGTCTGGAGAGGTGGGGGTGCTCTGGGAAGGCTGTTCATGTGTGCACGTCCAGCAGGAGGGTAAACAGGTGAGTCAGCACGCAGGGATCGGCCCGGGGGAGGGAGGACAGGAGACGAGCCCCACCTCACATTTGGAGATTCCTCTGAAGCCTTCAGAAGCTTCGACAAGCTAAGAACACCAGGCCTGCCCAACCAGCCTCTCTGGAGAGGGGCTTCCGGAGTGGGTTTTACATGATACTTCTGGAAACTCCAGTCCAGGAGAAGTGATGAGAACTGGGAAGGCCCAAATCTCAGAGAAAATGGGCGTCAGGACAAGTAAGGCTGGAGCTTGAGCAACACACACGAGACGAGTGCTGGCCATCAGGACAGTGGCACTGGGCTCCCAGAGGTGCCTCCTCCCAGGTGAGTGGCACTGGGCCTCCCATCATGTCCCTCCATGTGGGGCTGATGGGGCAAAAGGTAGGATTTGGGTTTGAAGCAATGGGGGTGGGAGAGATCTTGTCATCTCCTCACTTAAAACTTTATAGGGGCTTCTCTGGTTTTGTTCAGTCCCTCAGTCATGTCCAATTGCAGCACACCAGGCTTCCCTGTCCTTCACTGTCTCCTGGAGTTTGCTCAAACTCATGTCTATTGAGTCGGTGATGCCATCCAGCCATCTCATCCTCTGTCGCCCCCTTTGCCTCCTGTCCTCAGTCTTTCCCACCATCAGTGTCCTTTCCAATGAGTCGGTTCTTCACATCAGGTGGCCAAAGTATTGGAGCTTCAGCTTCAGCATCAGTCCTTCTAATGAATATTCAGGGTTGATTTCCTTTTGTATTGACTGGTTGGATCTCCTTGCAGTCCAAGGGACTTCCAGGAGTCTTCTCCAACACCACAGTTCAAACGCATCAATTCTTTGGTGCTCAGCCTTCTCTATGATCCAGCTCTCACATCCATACATACTACTGGACAAACCATAGCTTTGAGAAGACAGACATTTGTCAGCAAAGGGATGTCTCTGCTTTAATACACTGTCTAGGTTTGTCACAGATTTTCTTCCAAGGAGCAAGCGTCTTAATTTCATGGCAGTCACCGTGTGCAGTGATTTTGTATCCCAAGAAAACAGGGGCTTCCTATTCCTACAAAATAAACCCAGGCTCCTTCCATGGCCATCACGACTCTGTGTGGTTGAGCCCTTGGCTGTCTCTCAGGCCTCACCCCCTTCCAGCCTCCTTGCCCTTGTCCTGTTGTATCCATATTTCTCTTTCAGTCCCCCTGATAGACACTCCTCCCCACCTCTGAGCCTCTGAACACGATGGTCCTTTGCCCTGATGAGCCAGTGACAGTCTCCTCTCTATCCAGTCCTGAGCAAAGCACTGGCCTACCTATCTGGGATGGCTCCCTGCATGCTCTACCCTGCAGCTACTTTCCGCCTCTCTTCTCATTGCTTTCTTTCATGGGTCTCCCCAGTACTTGTGATGTGCTGCCCCAGCCACTCCCAGGGGGTTGTCAGTCCCTGAGGCTGGTGGGTGAGTCAGTCTGGTTTCTCTGCATATCCTTCACACTCCCACCTTGTTGGCATCTAATTAGTATTTAGGGTGGGGGTGGGGGGATGTGGGTAAGCTGCAAAGCTCAGGAAAAATCTCTCTGGGAACTTTTCTGAAACATTTTCTTTAACACTAATCTTTAGTTGTGGTGAAATAGGAGAAGGTCACATCACCTTCTGGTTTTATTGTGCGGGTCTGAAAGTGATGGGGTTTGGGGAAAGGAAGTATGCTTTCACTAGCCCTTAAAACATAAAACGATAAATACAACATCCATTTGCCGGGAGCCAGTGTGGATTGCTTACTCTTCTTCAAGGCTTTGCTGGAAATGCCTTCTCCCTTGGGAAGCCCTTCCTGATTGCCACCTACCTGAGCCCGTCAGATGTGACGGGCTTGTATTTTTGCTTGTTTCCTCCCTATCCCCCTCTCATTACTCCATTCTTTGCTCTTCTCTCTATACAGAGACCTCATTCTTTTCCACTGAAGAATCTTCTCTATGTGGTAGAGAATCTGACCACTGTCAGCTCCAGCTTATTGCATCACTGATCACTGTCCATGGAGGATGAATCTCCCTCCCATTGTTCTCATATCCAGTCCCACCAGAGTGTTCTGATTGGGCCCTCTTGAGTCACATTCTTAGCCCTTTGACCAATCACTATGAATGGGGAAGAGGATTGATGTGGCCTTGGTTACACACACATCCTTTCAGCCAGGCACAGGCCAGGGATATTGGCAGCCTCACTAGGATCACATGATTAGACAGAGGAAGGAGTAGTTTGCCAAAGAAAGAGACATGGAAAAGGGGTGCTTGGCAGATAAAGGAAGTTTACTAAAATATCTTATAAAGTCTTTTATTTCTATCATGTCTTTGTGTTAGACTTGACTCAAGATCTTTTCCACATGCTGTTTCTAATTCTTTTAATTACCAATAAAAGGTACATCTTATTTGTTGGGTATGGTACATCTTATTTTAAAAGATGAGGAAACAAAGTTCAGAGAAGTTAGGTGACTTGCCAAAGCCACATAGCTAGTAAGTAGCTAGGCCAGGCCTCAGACACAGCTGTGTTTTCCCCCAAGGCCCAAGCTTGACCCACTGCATTGTTATTCCCAGTGGTAGAGATTATCTAGGAATAAAGAGATAGGTAATCTCATATATTCCCACTTGGAACAACACTAATGAATATTTTAAAATCATTTTGTGTGCTCGCTTCGGCAGCACATATACTAAAATTGGAACGATACAGAGAAGATTAGCATGGCCCCTGCGCAAGGATGACATGCAAATTCGTGAAGCGTTCCATATTTTTAAATAGACACTTCTCCAAAGAAGACATACGAATGGCTAACAAACACATGAAAAGATGCTCAACATCACTCATTATCAGAGAAATGCAAATCAAAACCACAATGAGGTACCATTTCACACCAGTCAGAATGGCTGCGATCCAAAAGTCAACAAGCATAAATGCTGGAGAGGGTGTGGAGAAAAGGGAACCCTCTTACACTGTGGGTGGGAATGCAAATTAGTACAGCCACTATGGAGAACAGTGTGGAGATTCCTTAAAAAAATTGCAAATAGAACTGCCTTATGATCCAGCGATCCCACTGCTGGGCATACACACCAAGGAAACCAGAATTGAAAGAGACACGTGTACCCCAATGTTCATTGCGGCACTGTTTATAATAGCCAGGACATGGAAGCAACCTAGATGTCCATCAGCAGATGAATGGATAAGAAAGCTGTGGTACATATACACAATGGAGTATTACTCAGCTATTAAAAAGAATACATTTGAATCAGTTCTAATGAGGTGGATGACGCTGGAGCCGATTATACAGAGTGAAGTAAGCCAGAAAGAAAAACACCAATACAGTATACTTACACATATATATGGAATTTAGAATGATGGTAATGATAAACCTGTACGCAAGACAGCAAAAGAGACACAGATGTATAGAACGGCCTTTTGGACTCTGTGGGAGAGGGAGAGGGTGGGATGGGTTGGCAGAGTGGCAGTGTAACATGTGTGATGTCATAAGTGAAACGAATCGCCAGTCCAGGTTTGATGCAGGATGCAGGATGCTTGGGACTGACGCACGGGGATAATCCAGAGAGAAGGTGTGGGGCGGGAGAGGGGAGGCGGGGGTCGGGATTGGGAGTCCATGTACACTCGTGGCTGATTCATGTCAATGTATAGCAAAACGAATACAGTATTGTAAAGCAAAATAAACTAAAAAATAAAAATTAATTAAAAAAAATAAAATCACTTTGTAATTTTTCTGTGGTATATAAGACAGGAATTTAAAATGTAATAATGTAATTTTAGTTCAGTGTATTATTAAAGGTTATATTATAACATTTATTTACTCTTTACTTACTCTTTAAAGAGTAAACATATCCATTATGTTTAAAGCTGAATTTGGGCATTTTCCCCATTGAATAAGAGATAAATGTTGTTTAATTATATAAAAAGGTGATTTGTGACAAATTTTAATTTGATACATTATGTTTCATTTGGGGAGCAAATACATTTTGAAATTCAGGTTGTAATTATAGTTTTACTATAAAAACTGTTCTTGGAATCTCTTATTTGGAGTTATTGAAATTTTGTGCTTTGAAAAATCAGTTTTTTTTTTTAATGTAGAGTTTTGTTCCATTCGATATTGAGAGGAAAGAGAAAGTTTGAAAGTGCTATTTGTAAACACTTTTCAAAAACGCATTACAGAAGTGGAGCATCTTCATTCTTAACAAATAAAAAAGCCAAGTTGACTCTAATTGCCACTGTATGTTTTCTCTTTTTAGCATTGGTTTATGGAGTTCTAGGAAAAATTTGAAAATTATTCTGTTTTTTATGTTCCTCATTAACTTGATATTGTATTTCCATCTCAGAGTTCCTTATGCTTCTTGTCTTAAATCAATGGTCCATACTGAGTGTAAATTAAACGGAGTATGACTAAACATAAAAAGAATTTAATACTGCGTGATAGTGAAAACCACCAGGATGGTTCTCGACCATCGGCTGAGTGATGAGCCCACGTCAGCAGGCTGATCTGACCTCAGTGGACTCAAGGTAGGTACCCTTTCATGGGCATGCCTTCAGAGCACTCATACCATCCCATTTAAAAAAGTAATTATTTTACTAATTTAGAAAAGAAAGGGGAACATAGTATCATTGCCTTTAAGCTTTTGAATTCCTTGCATTAACTTCAGGAGCCCTTGGGATCATAACCAACCATTAGGAAGTGCTTTACAGCAACTTCCATCAAACTGTGGGGCTGGGGGCACATCCCAGAACTCAATCATCTTTGCACGTGGCACCCTTCACGGTGCCAGCCCAGCACGTTTCCTGTAGGCTTAGAGGCTGCATTGTTGTGGATTGGGGCAAGCAAGGATACAAAGGAGGGAAAGATCAATGACCCCTCTTTGAGAATATTCTGTTTCCCAGTTTTCAAGGGGGTTGACAGCATAGAGCAGGTCTGGAGCGTGTCTGCACCACCAAGGAATAGAAGTGGCAGACAGATGCTGGCAGGGCTGGAAAGAGAGGCAGACATTCCCCAGCAACCAACGTGTGTACTCCCAGGTCCTGTCCTCCCTGCACGAAGAGCCGAGATAATGAAGATAGAACAAGTTCAGAGAAGGGCAGCAGAAGCGATCCAGGAGACATGACTTACGGGAGGAGAGTTTAATTGGTTTAGCCTAAAAAGCCCATTACGCTCTCTGGTGGACACGGTGATGCTATAAATATCTGCAAGTTGACAACAAGGGAGAGAGGCTGGAATCCGTCTTTGCTGGGCACCAATGTTAAGGTTCGAGGTTTGGAGGGAGGGCAGAAGCTGCTCAGGGTTGGAGCCGGCTTTAGAGGCTTGAAGGCTTTCTCTCACAGTCAGAAGGAATCCTCTGTTCAAACAAAAGCATACGTGGAATTCTGTTCCGTGAACAGGTCCAGCAGGGAGCCTCTTGAATGACGTGGAGGAGGGTCTGGGCCCTTTTCTGCCACCTCACCCCGCCGCAGGCACCTCCCCAGGCTCCCTGGGCTGAGCTGGAAAACCTGTATCCCATGCAAGGGAGTGACAGTGTGCAGGCAGGAGCCGGGGAGGGGGCATACAAAAAGACAGGGGGATGGGATGCAGCTCAAACAGGGTTGCCAGGCCAAGAGGGGTTTGGGATGAGATCCTGGCAGCTGTGATGCAGTCACAGTCAAGCCACCTGAAGAACCGAGCTCCTTACGTGGCCAGCTGGGGGCAGGAACCCGGGGGAACATGCATGACCTCATGCGCATACACTTGCTGGTGGGGGTTCACATCGTCTGGAGAGGAGTTCAGCTTTCCGGGAGCACCTCAGGGTGTCCAGGTAATAGTCCATTAGAAGGAAATGGCTGGCAACCTCTGGACCTGGGGGCTGCCCAGAGCAGGCAGGGTGGCGAGGGTGAGAGTCCTAGACCCAGAGTGTGGACGTCTGAGCTGCAAATCCAGATCTCTGTGAATCTGCTGTTTGGCCTAGGTGGGGCTAGCTCTCAGTTGGGTAAGACAGGGAGAGAAGGGAGGGATAAGTACTGGGCCCTCAGATGAGACAGCTAGACTGTGAGAGCCCACTGGGGTTCCTGGAAAACCCCTTACCTCCTCCATGCCTTGGTTTCTTAATCTGTGAAATGGGACAGCAGCCTCATACAGCTTTTGTTGAGGATTAAATAGAGTGCCCCCTGTAGAGAGCTCAGCACAATGCCCAGGGCATCTAAAGGTTGGCTCTGGTTATTTTTATTCCATCAGTTAATTGGATACTAGCAGTTTATTGCTGGGATAGGGGTTTTCTATAGGATAAGGAATGTGTTACAGAGGAGAGCAGGGAAGGAGACGAGGAACTGTACTGTCCCTGAGCATGCCAGGGCGGAGTAGTCCTCTGAGGCCATGGCTTCTGTTTCACGTGCCTCCTCTCACCCCACATGTACATTTGTTCATCCGTTTATTCAGCTCACTCTTCTGGAACATCCTTCGACCACAGGCCAGGTACTGCTACAGACTGAGGCTGCCATAGTTCTGGCTTGGTCCCCACCCTTGTGGAGCTTGTGTCTGAACAGGATGATGGTTGGCTAAAACCAGAGAGGTCGGTGCTTTGGCAGAGGGGCACAGGCCAGGGGCTGCTAATCCAGACCTGGGAAAAAGGGACAGGAGGGCTTCCCAGGGCCTGTGAAGTGTAAGTGGAGAGATATGGACACTCAGCAGCTGGCTGGAGAAGGTGGGAGAAGATGGGAACGAAAAGAAAGGCTAGGGATACGTGTGCCAGAAAGGGCAATGGCATGTGCAAAGGTCCTGGGGCCAGAGGGAGCAACAAACACTCACGAGCCTCATGTCCTTAGGGACCATGGGAGATGAGGTCAGCAAGGCCTCACGAATCAGGGCCATGACTAAGCTGTGTGTGATTTTTCTTCTGTGGGGGGCGGGTGGAGAGCCACTGAGGAGTGCTAAGAAATGAACTGACATGCTCATATTGGTGTTTTAGGGACACCTTCTGATATTCTTTTGGGAATCGATTGAGGAGGCAGGTCTGTGGAAAGGGACTGTTGGAGTCTTCCAGATAAGAGAATGAGAGGGAGATAGCAGGACAGAATTAAGAGATACTAAGATGGCAACCCACTCCAGTATTCTTGCCTGGGAAATCCTATGGACAGAGGAGACTGGTGGCCTATAGTCCTTGGGGTCACAAAAAGAATTGGACATGATTGAGTGATTAAACAGCAAAAACAAAGGGATGAAACACACACATCTGTGAAGGAGAGGCTGTGAGGAGCTGGGGAGAAAAAGAGCCTGAGCTTCTAGCCTGGGCACTGTTAGAGGCAGAAACCTGGAGGGACAGGGGAATTGGGGCCAAGCATACAGCCCTTCCTTTTATGTCCTAGATATGAAGCTTGGACCTCTAACAATAGCTCTCCAAGGGTAGGGGCTATGCTCCCTCCTCAGACCTGGAAGGGAGGCTGCCCTCCAGATAAGCCAGTGTGCTTCTGCACACGAGCACGTCTGCTCCTTAAATGACTTTGTAAAGCTGGCTCTGTGTTCATCCTCACCACCAGTTACAGATGTGGAAACTGAGGCCCACAGAGGCAAACTAAGTTGCTTCTGGTTGCAGAGTCGGTTCTAGCCCTGATCTGACGCGCAGGGTGAGGAGAGCTATGCTAGGAACTGGTGCAGGGTCTTTTGCCCAGGAGGGCTCAGGAGTGGCCTTGGCAGGGGTGGGAGGGTGGAGGCATCCATTAGGTTCTCTAAAAACGTGTGTAGAAAAGAATGCACAGGTGACTTTTTCTGGGATGAAGTTCTATTGTTTTCGTTGGGTTCTCAAAAGTTTTTGTGACCGCCTGATTATAAGGACCTAGAGAGGACCTGGGGCTGCCCGCTCCTGTTTGCACGATCTGGGTGAGGGCGGGGGAGGAGGACAGAGCAGCTGGCGCATCTGTGTGAGATGCAAGGAAGTTAGGGCCGCTGGTTGTCCCAGGTGATAGGAACATAATCCAGTGACCTCTGGCCCACAGACGTATATCAAGTGTGAACTAATAAACAGGCCCTCCGCTAGGGGCTAGGACCCAAAGGAGAGAGAGACACAGGGTGAACCTCATCTCCATGCCCTGGGGGAGTCAGTGAAGGGGATCCATTGCACATATCCCTAACTTGCAGTTTTGGGGAGCAAAGTCCTAAAAGGGACAAAGTGAGGAAAGCTAGGGTGCAGAAGAGGAAAGGACTGGGACCTTGATTGTCTCAGGCCACTCACTGGCGAGGCCTCCTTCTGGTATCTGCACTCAGAGACCCTGTGTGTGTTTGTGTGTGCACACGGGCGTTCCGTGAGCTCTGGTCTCACTCATTCTGGGGACGCTAACCAGGCAGATGGGGTCCTAGATCTGGAGGGAACCCTGGACGGGAGCCCGCACCTGGGAGCACATTCCCGCAGGGGAGGCCGCGTTCCTAGCAGTCAGGGTGTTGGATGGGTAGGTTGTTTCCTGGTGTTGACTGAGCAAGTGACGGGGGTGGAGTGAGGGGGAGCGGGTGAGAGGAGTATGTGTGGTCCAGCAGAGAAAGGCTCTGGGGAGGCTGCCCGTGGGCTCCCAGGGGACTTTCTTCCAGTGAAGGTGAGAGAAGCTCCGGCTCTGACCACACACAGCCCTCAGTCTATGCCCGTGTATATAGGACTGGCATTGGCCAGTACATTAAGACTAACACTTCCATAGCTTTGCTACTAACATCTCCCAACTTGCCAAAGAAGACATGAGGCACACAGAAGACAGTTCACTCATCTCATCACACACGGCCAGGAAGTGGTTCAGCTGGGAATCCAGCCCAAGTCTGGCTGACATTGTCCCGTTCTTGTCCCAGCCTTTGTCCTCAAAGAGTAGTGTTAGTCTTGTTCCTCCTCCCTTCTCTCTCTCCTCCCTATACCCCACCTACACCCAGACTCCGGCCAGAGCAGGCTGCGAGGGTCTCCAGCTGCAGGCCTGGCCAGGACATCAGCAGGGGCTGCCTGCCGACCCATTCCCAGCCCTCTCCTGCCCTCTTATGGCCGCCCCTGAGCCAGCCTCTGCTACAGGGCTCCCTGGGGTTCACCAGCGACGTGGCAAGGATGTCCAGGGCCCTGGCTCCTAGGAGAGACAGAGAGGGAAGTTGGGGAGCTCTTTTCCCCAGGGACCATGTCAGGAAGCACCCTTGGACCTTGTTTCCACAAGAGAACAGAGACAGCTCCATGTCCCCACCCCACCCCCCAACACAGCTCTCTGCTGCCTGGAAGTCAAAGAAAAACACCAACGAGGGTTCCTCTGGCTCATTCCTCCCAATTTCTCTCCTCTGACTTTGTGCTCCATATAACCTCCAGACTTCTCGGTCCCCAGATCTCTGCTCAGTTAGTCCCTTTACCTACAATTGCAGGTTCCTGTCCTGAAGCACCTTCAATCCCACCTGGAAAATTCTACTTCCTCTCCACTGCACACCCTGAACAGCGGACACACACTCCCTGTCTTCCCCTGACAAGACACAATTAGTTACTATTAAAATCAACCTGAAACCCCATGACTCACACCTTGAGGTGTAGCCCCTCAGGGGGAGCCAAGGTGCACGTGGTATTTTGTTCTTGATTTTTTATCTTTATATGATCATTTTCTTCTGCTGGTACCTGTTCCTTAGAACAGTAATTTTTAGTGGCTCTGTTATTTCTTGCCCGATAGACTGCGAGTTCTCAACCTGGGCTTAGGGGTGTCCAAGGGGTGACATCCAACTGCTCATGCAACCCCAGGAGCTCTGCTTATGTGTCTTTCACAGCCTCTTTGTTGTTCTTGTTGTCATTGCAATACATTGGAGCTCTGGGAGAGATTTTATTTGGAAGAAAATTTGTGCTTTAAAGCAATTAAAAATTACAGAGGAATTAACGAGTATGTATCTATCCAAATGTGTCATTTTAAAGGATGGTTTTGTGCATGTAGACTGTTCTTTTAAAATTATTTCCTTGGCATTATTCTTTCTGCCTGGGATTGCGGTCCTCCAGAGGGGGCGTGCGCCTTGGCTCTGCGCATGAAACAGTCTCCTGAGAGCCAAGGGCTGGGTCCTGGTCATCCCCAAGTCTGGCCAGGCACCCAGCACACAGTGGTGCTCACGTAGCTCTGGTGGAATTGAACGTGAAAGGGAAGGTTGCTCCATGTGCCAGGTTGGATGGGCGAGAAGGTCACAGAATCACCCAGCAGATCAGGGAACAGCAAAGGTGCTCTGCGTCAGTCTTTGTGATCAGGGCAGGGCCAAGACCTCCTCTCTTTGTCTGAACACTATACAGTGTACAAAGTCCTTTCATGTACCTTTGTAATGCCTTTCTCATAGATGTTAGGATTCCCATTTTAGAGGTGAGGAAACTGAGGCTTAAAGACATTTGCTGTTGTTCAGTCTCTAAACAGTGTCCGACGGTTCGCGACCCCATGGACTGCAGCATGCCAGTCTTCCCTGTCCTTCACGGTCTCCAGGAGTTTACTCAAACTCCTGTCCATGCAGCTGGTAGCTTGTCTCAAATCACACAGTTACTCAGTGGCCAGGGGGGGACCCTGGGCCAGGTGTGGGCCCCCACCCCGGTTTTGCTGGCCAGGAGCTGCTGACTGCACAGCATAAGCGGAAGTGCTCTGAATGGGAAGCCAAGTTCGGTGATGAGGGTTAAGAACTCTTTGCTAAAACCCCAGGCTAAGTACTAGGCATTCTGTGGTTCTGACAAAGTGTAAATGCCTTCCCTTGAGGAGAGGGCCTCTGTAAGCTGGGCTTTCTTGGCTGGGAGTCCAGGTCTGGGTTATAAATGTGCGTAACTTTGCTGTTAGTGGAGCTCATGTTCCCGAGCTCTTCCATGGCGTCGGTCATAACTGTCAGGTGAAGGTTTGCATTTCCCCCACCAGGGACCTCCCAGCCATCAGGCTGAGCCTGTCTCTGTGACTCACGCGTTTGGAAGTGTGACAGGGAAGGGCCTGCCACCTGCCGGGTCTGTCACTCCCACTCTCTCATTAAATCCTCCGCCTGAGCCTGAGAAGTAATCAAGCCCAGGTGCCAGACGAGAAGCAGAGACGCCCAGGGCCCCGCACCAGGAAAGAGAGGAGCTCAGTCTTGAACTTGTGTTGGGCTGGTTGCCTTTCTCTCGTGCTAATGATAAGGCCCCCGTATCTTAGCAGGGAGTTCTTAGAAACCAGTAACATCCTGGGCTGGAACCTAAGCTGTATTTAATCGAGGCAAAAGTAGAAATTATTCCAAGAAATCAGAGACACTTGAGAGCATTTAAAATCTGTTTTGAGAATTCCAAGGACAGAGTCCTTGGAAAGCTGCTGACAAACAGTTTTAGAATTAAGGGGCTTTAGAATTCTGCTCAATTCAACAAACTTTTACTATAGGCCCAGGTGCTTTGGGGAAGCAGAGATGGACAAGGCAGGTCTCTATCTTTACAGAGTTCTCTGGAGTGGGGCAGAGGTGCTTCTGGCATCACTGTATTGAATGGAATCCTCGAGTGAGGGTCTTCAAACAAGTTTGCAAGCATCACATGCTGGGCCCTTCTCCAGGAGCTCAACCACACCAGCCTTTGCAAAAGCTTGAGAAGGAAGGACACTGGCATAATTTTCTCTAGTCCCTCCAGACTTAACTGGCAATGAGTCCCTCCCCGCCCCCACCACTGCCCTTTTGTCCCCAGTGAATTATTTATTAACATCCTTAGAGTATTCCATGGAACATATTTTGGACATGATGTGTGGCCTGGGGCAGCTCCATGATGGGACTGCAAGGCTGACGAATGAATACATTCTCATCTTTTAAAGTAAATTAGAAGGTTCTACATTTGGGGGCTATTCATCTCTCCCACTCTTTTCCTCTCTTGGGCAGAAGATGTGTCTGCTGTTTGGGCTTAGCCTTAGCTGCTTTCTTAAAAAGGTGTCTTGTGAACTTGAGGGATTACTCAGGCCTTGAGCCTTTTAGCTAAAGGGATCTCTTGGGTGGACAGACAAGTGTTTGAGGGATGTGAATATGGTCACAGCTTCCATGATGTATGCAAGAACACAATTTCCAACAAGAAATTGACAGCCTGCATATTAATAGGGAGAACATACTGGAAACCAGCCAAACAGGGGTCCTTACCTCAGCCCAGAGGGGTTTGTCAACAGGGCTTGGCTCCATTTTTACTGAGTTCACCCTGCCCCTGGCCAGAACCATGGCATTTATTTGTAGGATGAAAATAGGTAGCAATTGTTTCCAGCATGTCAACACCCTTTGGCTTGTAATAGTGGCTTCTTCTTGGAGTGACACGTAGCAGAGCTGTTTACCCAGCAGAGCCAGTGCAGAGAAGTGACCTAGATGCGTAGGGCTGTAACAAAATTCAATGCCTTCAGGGGTGTGGTGACATTTTTCCTTGGTGGGGAAATACTCTGGCACAGTGATTAAAAGGATGCTCTCTGGTGTCACGCAGGCTTGGCTCTGCCTCAGGACTGTCATGTGATCTTTCTGAGCCTGGGGTTCTTCTGGCAAATGGGGATAATTCCTGCCTTGGTATATGTCTAGCACTTGATGAATTTGAAGGGTTCCCCCACTCTCCACCGCTGGGTCTGCTGTTATGACTGGATTGTCAAGAAGAGAGAATGCATGTGAAAATATTTTATACTGTGTAAAGCGCTGTACAGTAGAAAGGGTTATAGCTAAACTTTATTGAGTGCTCATTATTTGCCAAGGTCTGTTCTAAATGAATTACTTCCATTATCTCATTTAAGCCTCACCACAACCCCATGCGATAGGATTCTATGATTCTTCCCACTTTGCAGATGAGGAAATTGAGAACCAGGAAGGTTATGTCCCTAGCTTCAGGTCACATATAAAGGAGCTGGGATTCCTACCCAGGGGGTCTGTGGAGAACCCCAGACTTCAGCTCTGAATCTTTGCTGGGACATCTCTTTGGGGGCTGAGGGCAGGGATCTGAACGTTCTAAGTGGGCACAGGCTTCTGAGGGCTCCGGTGGTTTCCTGGGGCTTTTTGATCAGGTGTCCCAGTGTGGGGACTGGGGAGGAGGGAGGAGGAGTCTTCTCACTCTGGCCTTCCAGGTGACAGTACTTCCCTATTTCCTGGTGATGAGGAGAGGTTTGTAATGAAAACACTGCCATGAACTCTGCTGGAGGTACTGGTTACAGGAACATTGATCAAGACTTTTGTCTATTTAATCCTCACAACAACCGCCAGGAAGGGCAGCCAATTCCTTATTTCTTGCTGGGGACACTAAGGCACAGAGGAAAACTGCCGCCACGCAGCTGGTGAGTTTCAGAGCTGAGACCTGCCCCAGGATGCCCACTCTTGGGCATGGGCATCTAACCAGCGTTCCACACAGTGCTGTGGTTTCAGACTCACAGCAGGGCCAAAGTGGGAAACACAGCCCATCCCTAACCGGGCCTCTAGAGAACTAGGGGGCCCTTTACGTATTGATGTTTTATTAATCTGCATGACTAATACAGGCCTTACTGTCCTGCTTTGCAGATGAGGGTTTAAAGACTTGTCCAAAGGCCACCCAGCTAGGAAGGAGCACCGGACCTGCCTGCCTCCAAAGCCCACCTTTGTCCCTGTACTCCTTGGCACCCTTAGGAGCCCTCTGCTCTCTAAGGTTCTGAGTTCCTGAAAGGTCCAGGAGCATCGTGTCCAACTCAGTGGGACACTCAGGGGACCAGGCCTCTGCTCACACCTACTTTCTGCCTCTTTCCTCGGCAGCCCAGACCCAAGGCTAAATAGTTAAAAAACAAACAAAGCGGATTCACGAAAGGGAGACGTGATGATGGGGTGAACCGAGTTACCTGCCTTCCACCGGTGATGCCAGACTCACCAGAGTGTCAGCAGG
Source organism: Aepyceros melampus (assembly GCA_006408695.1). NCBI lineage: Eukaryota > Metazoa > Chordata > Mammalia > Artiodactyla > Bovidae > Aepyceros > Aepyceros melampus. The sequence continues at coordinate 293,077 of SJXQ01002828.1, read as the reverse complement.
GAATTTAGATTTCTTTTTCTTGGATCCTGTGGGCATTTCACTGTGCAGTCGTGATCAGTTTCTCTCCCTTAGAGTCACCGGCTCGCTCTGGTACCTCATGGCAGTGCAGAAGGCACCAGGCTCAGGTCTTTGCAGCAGAGATCAGGGCGCAGAGCCGGGATGCGGTTGGAAGGGCTATGCTGCAGTCACCCGGCAGGGCAGGGCTGATGGAGCAGGATGGAGTTGGGGTGGGGAGATGCTTGTACAGGATGAGCCTGGGCAGAGCAGGGGAAGCCGAGAGCACATTCGTTCATTCACCCACTTGCTCCTTTCATCACACTGCATGAAACCCCTGCTGTGTGGCAGGTGCTGGGTTGGTGCTGGGGTTAACAGGCAGAGGCTCTGGAGCACACTGGACTGAATTCAAATTCCAGCTCCATCCCCAGGCCAGTCATTTAACCTCTTTGCAATCAGCATCCTCATCCCCAAACTGAAGACAATGGCAGCACCCAGCTCTCTGAGCTGCAGTGGAGGATTAGATGAGATTAGGTACATAACATTCTTTAGAAAAGCGCATGGCACACAGGTAAGAGCTGAATAATTAGAGCTATTATTATCTCTGTCCTTGGGAGTTCACAGTCTGGTGAGACAGACATTAAAAGAAACAAATAATTTCCTAATGACTCGGCCAGGAAGTGATGCTGAGTTTCACCAAGTAGCGGTGTCAGAATTTCCTGCCTCCCTGCACCCTACAAAATGCACTGAGGTCATATTTGCTCCGGAGGTGGGACCGTCTGCAAATGCTCTGACCACCTTGATCCCATGGGATGTGGGGGCATCAGTTTCACCTTCTGAAAGGAGAGAAGAACCGCGTTGGGACTGGAAAGAGTTGCAGAGGATCCTTTTCGATTCTGCACTGCAGACAGGAGACAATGAGATGGAAAATCCAAATGGCTAACATGAATACATAAGAGCAAGAAGCTTAACAGCCTGATGACAAGCAGCACAAGAGATGAGAATTCTCTGGCAATGATGAGCGGTTTGGAAGCGATAAAGCAGAAGAGGATTAGAGGGGTGAAGTTGGGGACCCTCATTCCTGGGCCTAGCAGAATTCCTCTGGTAGTGAGGTGGAGATCTGGTCAGCCGGCTGGACTTGGTAGGGACTCACCTTTCTGTTTTGCTGCACTCGAAGGAATCACCCAGAGGTGGGACTCTGTTCTTAAGTATCATCTGCTTTATTATCATCATGATCTTAAGGACAGTATTTCTCCGACAGCAGAGGAGACAAGACTTTCCAATGGCCCTCAGAAATGCTCAGCTTTAATTAACCTTGTGAGAATTTCAGTCTCTGATCCTAATGGTAGAAAAGAAACAACAGTAATTTTTTTCTTTAGATTATCAACCTTGTACCCAAAAGGTCATCTTTAGGAGCTAGATTTAAAATTTTAATGAAAAAATTATCATTTGGGGATACATCACAGTCTGTATGGAAAATCCATGTCCTTCTAGGAGGTCAGGATGAGGTGCTGGCCTTAGGGTGAGATGGGAATGAGGGTAAATGTAACTCTTAGGTTTGCCTGCTGGGTGGTTGGTTCACTGAGATGGCGGCTGCCCTGTCCATGCGTGATCTAGACCCTCCAATATGGCTAAGCTGAGACCCCGTGGGCAAGAGGAGGATGAAGAGCAGACTGAGGGAAAGGTAATCTGGCAGTGATGTTGGGTGAACTAGCATCATACCTGATATGAGATTTCCTGCTGGGGTGACCTTGTCTTGGCAGGTGTGGGTTGAATGGTGCCCCTCCCCCAAAGAGGGGGGATGTGGACATGAAGATGTCCGCATCTTCATTCCCAGAACCCGTGTGGTGTTGTTTTAGTCACTAAGTCACGTTCAACTCTTGTGACCCGATGGACTGTAGCCTGCCAGGCTCCTCTGTCCATGGGATTTCCCAGGCAAGAGTACTGGAGTGGGTTGCCATTTCTTTCTCCGCAGAACCCATGAATGTGGCCTTATTTGGAAAAAGTCTTGGCTGATGTGATCAAACTAAAGATCATCCTGGATTATCTCGGTGGGTCCTAAATCCTTACAAGAGCCAAAAGGCCATGTGAAGACAGAGGCAGAGATTAGAATCATGAAACCTGGGAATACCGGGAACCAGAAACTGGAAGAGGCAAGGATTATCCCCCAGAGACTTTGGAGGGATTACAGCCCTGCTGATACCCTGATTTTGAGCCAGGATACTGATTTTTGGAATTCTGGCCTCTAGAACTGTGAGAGAATAAATTTCTGCTGTTTTAAGGCCCTGAGTGTATGGTAATTTGTTGTGGGACCCTTAGGAAACCGACACAGTGGGTACAGAAAGAAGTGGTGGAAACACTGGTTGAAGACTGGAACCTGTGAAGACTGTGGGTTCAGATAGTAGGATCTTTTGAGGCAGTGGGCCCGGGCAGAGTTGTTACAGGAAACAAGGACTAGAGATGAAGAACCTCTTATCCTCTTCCTCGGGCAGCACAAGCTCAGGCAAAGGTGAGAGCTACTGCATTATGTGGGTGGGGCCTCTCCAGGGCAACATGGGTGGTTAGGTGGTGACTTCCATTTGACTCCTGCTTTCTCCATCCTTCTAGCTGTGTCCACCTGGCTTGTTGTGCTCATGAGGAAGAGATTTGCCCAACAGATTTAAGGATGCTGCAGAATATAGAGTAGCAGCAATGTCATCTCTGTGTGAGCTGACTCATGCCAGAATCTAGTGCCTCAACCAGATATGTCAGCAGCTGTAGGGCTTCGGGACAGTGCTGGGGGCTGCCTGAGTCTCTGGGGTGCTGCTCAGATCAGAGCCCCATATCTGGGCAGCTGGAAGGGGCTTTCTGACCTTCATGGCCCAGATTGCTGCCCACAAATGCTCAGTATTCTCATCCAGATTCCTGTTTTTTTTTTTTTTTTTTCTTAAAGCTTTGGTACCTATTGCTCCTTGACTGCTGGGCAGTCTCAGGAGACAACAGTATGAATGAACAAGCAGCGAACAAATACAAAAGATAAATCACACACACAGCCAATCTCAGCTTGACAGGCTTTTTTTTTCTTCTAGGACACGTGTGTTTGTGGTTGCATATTATACTGCACAAATTAATATAGTCATATTTTCTGCTAGTAAAATTGCTGCTGGCTCATATAATGGGATTAAATATGTCAGTATTTCATGGTGTTCCGCAAAGAGCCCCATAACTTCCAGGTGCTCAGCCACAGGGACAAGTTTGAGAACCACTGATCTATAATAAAGGGTAAAATCATTGAACACACAAGCAAGCGGGTTGTTCGAAAGAAGCCATTTGTCACTAACCCATCAGCATTCTGGGAGGTGGAAACTGAATATGTGTACAGACAAACTAATAAATTTAAATTATTCAAATATTTCAGAGTATTTGATTAGACTTCTTGTCTAAAGAATTGATGTGAAACCCTCTCAAAGCCCTCTTTTGGCCTTCAGAGCTAAGCCAGAAATCAGTCTCATTATTTCACGAGCCAAGCATAGCCTCATGACTTCCTGGCCACACTCTGATGTGTCCTTGTCAGCCTGTCCATGCAAATAGATGCTGTATGTATAAAACCCACACACAGATGCTGGTCCCCAGCCCCACAGTCCATACACACTCCACTTCTCATCCTTGATTCAGGAAGCACCATCCAGAGAAGCAACTCTCCTGGGATTAGGGCTGTTGTCTCCCAGACCTGAGTTGTATTCTACTGAGCCATTATGACCAACCTAGACAGCATATTAAAAAGCAGAGACATTACTTTGCCAACAAAGGTCCGTCTAGTCAAGACTATGGTTTTTCCAGTAGTCATGTATGGATGTGAGACTTGGACTATAAAGAAAGCTGAGCACCAAAGAATTGATGCTTTTGACCTGTGGTATTGGAGAAGACTCTTGAGAGTCCCTTGGACAGCAAGGAGATCCAACCAGTCCATCCTAAAGGAATCAGTCCTGGGTGTTCATTGGAAGGACTGATGCTAAAGCTGAAACTCCAATACTTTGGCCACTTGATGCGAAGAGCTGACTCATTGGAAAAGACCCTGATGCTGGGAAAGATTGAAGGCAGGAGGAGAAGGGGATGACAGAGGATGAGATGGTTGGATGGCATCACTGTCTCATTGGACATGGATTTGGGTGGACTCCAGGAGTTGGTGATGGACAGGGAGGCCTGGCGTGCTGCGGTTCATGGGGTCACAAAGAGTTGGACACGATTGAGAGACTGAACTGAACTGAGCTATCAGATAAAATCCTGGAAAAGGACATAGAGGCCTTGCAGTTATTGTTAAGAAGACATTATGTAAAGGCCAAGAAACCTGAACACTGATTGACCTTCTGCCAGAAAAACATTATTTTCCTTCTGAACCTAGCAGGGGACCAGCCACAGGGGAGTATGGCATGCAACTTAGTCACTGGACATCCCCACATCAGAGTAGTTCAAACAGGAAGTTTCCAGAGGACAAATGGAGTGGTGATTTGGGATGCAAACGGCAGAAAAATCAATAGAATAATTAGACCATACAAAGAATAAAATTCTTATTTGATTAATATCTGATGACGATGAGAAAGAAGAAGATGGCTTAGAAAAAGCAAGTAAGAGATTCACTTCTGAGCTAGAAAGGGTGACTTGAAATCAAACAAACAAAAAGGTACTCTTGCAACTTGGCGTAGATTACAAGAAAGCGTACACAGCAAACAGCTAAAGGAAAAAGAGATTCAGCAAAGCCCATCTTCAATGGGTTCACAATCAGCTCTTAAAGAAAATTGTGAGTTTAGGGTCTGTTGTTCATTCAGTAATGGTGTCTTCCATCCCTACCATGTGTCAGACCCTGTGCTGGGTGCTGGGGAAGACAGACACTGTCTGCCCTTTAAGAAACGAGCTCCTTGGTGGGCATCCAGGAAGGAGGTGGTGATTACAAGCATCGGGTGCATTAAGGGGAAGGGTCCTGATGGGAAACCCAGCATCTGCACAAGGGAGGGGCATCTCCCAGGCGGGGGGACAGGGTTAGAGGGGCACATCTTCACGGTCACCGGTACCAACAGAATCCTGCCTCGCGCGGCCTGTGGTGGCGTTCCTCGTGCAGGGCCACGCGTGTCTCTTGGAGAGGAGCTACCAAGCACACATGGTTTTGAAAGCATTTTAATGATTGAGCCCATCATGCTGTAGCTGCCGCAGCCCCAGAAGCTGAGACAACGGGTAGCACAGTGGAGTCTCCTCTATTATAAATATTTGATCTTCTAAAATGGTATTACCGTAAATATTCTTGGCTGCCCTGAAAAGCTTCAAGCTCGCAGTTTTAATTTCCCACATTAGGAGTCTAATGAAGAGGATTTCAAAGTGAGCTCCTCAGGGACGGGGTTTCCTGGCAGGTCCAGTCTCGTCCCTGGCAGGGAGGTTAAATTCAGATTGGATAGTGACTTCTTTAGGTGAGGGAGATGGGCAGGCTGGGAGTGTGAGCCAGGGGTTCTGAGGACACAGAGACCTGTCCTGGGGTCCCGGGAAGGTCGGGGAGGCTGCATTTCATCCAGGCTCCCAGAGAGGCAGTAAAGCATCTCGGCAGAGCCAGCACTGCTTCTGACTCACTGCGTGGCCTCGGGCAACATACAAGGTCACTTCATGGGCAAAACGCAAGTGATCACTGCCCTCCCTTCCAGGTGAGTCTGCAGGGGAAGGTGAGCCTGTGGCACAGCATTGTGCAGGGTAAGTGCTCAGGAGGGTTGACCGACAGCGCTGCAGCTCCCTCCTGGTGAGTACAAGATAGACCCCACAAGAACGGCTGCTGCAGCTGCTGCTGGACACCTGTGACCTTCAGGTTAGACTCCAGCGCCCTCAGCATGGCCCGCAAGGCCCTCTGTGCGCTCGCCTTCTCCTCTCCCTCCAGACCTCCTCACTGCTGATAAGGTCCCAGCCAGACATTGCAGTTGCGCATCATGTCCCCCTCAGCCATGCTGTCACTGGCCCTCTTTGTCCTTCCCCACCGCTCTCTCTGGGGGAATACGCACGTCTGGGCTGGCTGCCCCCTTTGGATCATCACGCTTGAACTGCTCTTGCCTCCTCTGTGAAGCCTCCCTGACACACAGGCTCGTCAGCCACCTCTCCTGCAGCTCCCCTAGACCCTGTGCCTGTGAGGAGCTTGGGGACTGCCTGTTTCCCCACATGGCTGTGAGCATCTGCTGGGAGGCAGGCTCACTCAGATTTCTATCCCCAGGGCCTGCCAGAGTGCTTGGTGCATGGTGTTCAGTAAGTCTGTTGACCAAATGAGTAAATTACACAGAGATTTACAAGTGCTGAAGGGTTTTCATTCATGATGCACTCTTTGTTCCACTAAAGCCCTGGGGAGCATTACGATACCTCTTAGAGGCTCAGAGAGGTTAAGCGACTTGTCCAGGGTTACCCAGCAAATTAGCATCATGAAGGAACACCAGGGCAATTCTGAGTGACACTATTCCAGAATTGGGGTCACCTAAATTTGGAGGAAGCATCTCTTTCTGATTCTGGCTGAATAAGAGTTGAGGGATCCCTATGGAAACATGAGTTCCAGGCCTCTCGTAGCTCCAAGTCATTGCAGGGTGAACTGAGAGTGGAGGGGCTCTTCCTGAAGCTGGAAGCCACCAAGAGCCCCCAGAGTCCTTGGATTCTGTAATAGCATACGTGAACTTCAAGAGGCATTCTCTTTCAAGTGCTTACAGCCCCATTTATAGAAGAGGATATTGAGGCACAGAGATGTTCTGTCATTTGCTCAATATCACACAGCTGGTAAGTGGCAGAGCTTGGCCAGGAACCCAAGCTCTTATCCACTTCTCCTTCCCCTTGGTCCTGAACACAGAGATCATGCCAGGGCCTAAAGCAAATCTAGCCCCCAGGATGGCTGGTGCTGATGATTTAAAGGGCCCAGCCATGCTTAATCTTCCTGCCTGGCTCCCTCATTTTAGTAAATGTTGAGATTTAAGAGCTCATAAAACTGAGCTATAACGTACGCTGCCAACAGCTCTGCACGGGGCTCTCTATCCTGTGCTGCACCCGACCCGGCTGTCCCAGCCTTGTCCTCAGTCACTCTGGGGGAGTTCTGTGGCCAATGAAGCTGCCAAGCTTCTCGAGTCCTCAAGAGACCCATCAGGTTGTTTATATCCTCAGTGGGGCTAGATTGACACGTGGCGTGGCAGGGTGCACAGTGACTGGCTGATTTCATAAATTGTTCAGGATTCTGGCAGCAGCAGCAGCAGCAATGCTGGGCGAGTGTCAGAGTTCAGCCTGGTCACCGATGCAAACGCGCATGGACAAGTCGGTTGCCCAGGGACCATCTTGCTGTGACCACAGCAGTATGGAGGCTACTCATGCCTGTTGGAAGCAATTCTGTGGCTACCAGTCGCCCTCCTCTTAATCTGAGACAGCGGTGGTTTTCTTCCAAAGTCTTGAGTTTGGAAGAAACACTCTCCAGCTATGCTTCCAAAACCTGCATGGTGCTGTCCTGTAGTAGGGGCCCAGTCAGTATGTATTCG
>SJXQ01002828.1:248710-285429 GCA_006408695.1 Aepyceros melampus | reverse complement strand
TTTGATGGATGGAGGGAGGGAGGGAGGGGAAGAATGGATTGAAGCAGGGGAAGAAGTGAGGATGAGATTAACTGGTGATTTAAATGCCCCCAGTTCTTCATACTCTTCTACATTCACTCTTTTTGCTCTGTGACTTTCAGCTCCTCATATGAGGGGTTGAGGTTTTTCTTCCTCCTTCCCTCAAACCTGGGCTAGTTTTGTTACTGGCTTTGGTCAGTGGAATGCAGTGGAAGTAACAAGTCAAGACCTCAAGACATCTGGTGCATTTCTGCTTTTTCTCTTGGAACTCTGTTGAACTGCTGAGTGAATAAGCATGATATGGCTTTCTGGGTGATGCGAGACACATGGTCCAGTCACCCCATCACAGCCTACAGCCAGCCACCCACCAGTGTGTGTGTCGGGGGCCTCCAGCTGACCCACCAGCTGGTCACAGATGCAAGATTGAGCCCAGTCAAGGTCAGCCAAGCCTGATTTAGATCTGCCCAGCTGACCCAAGGTCTCACAATCAGTTATAAATGCTTATTGTTTTTAAGCCATTTGCCATGGAGTGGCTATGGAGGCATAGCTGGTATAGTGTAGATACCCAGGGAAATGATACCCTTTTGGTTCAGCATAGCCCCCACTTCCCATCTCTCTTTCCCCTTTTGTGCCATGAAGTCATCTCCGGTTGCAGCTCAGCCAGAACCTTCTATTCCACACTTGGTCTTTCTAAGTCTGTGTCTGAGATGCTAGGCCAACTCCTTCAATTCAGTTCAGCCAACAGCTTTTGTGGAGCACCCACTGTATAAAAGACATTGTCCCAGCTACTACGGAAATGGAGAAAAACGATCCATACCTCTTGACTTCAATAAACTTCTAACAGCCATATGAATTAGAGTAGGAAATGGCAACCCGCTCCAAATTCCATGGACAGAGGATCCTGGTGGGCACAGTCCATTGGGTCCAAAGAGCTGGGCATGACAGCGACTGAGCACGCAGCCATATGAATAGCAATATTCACGGTAACTGACATCTGCATAGTATCTGAGGATATTCAAAGCACTTTCACAGGCAGCACATATGTGAACTCATGCTGTGAGGGGTGACACAGCAGGATAGATGCTGATTCAACTGTTACTGAGTGCCTACTGTGTACCTAGCACCACGAGAGACACTGGTGAGAGAGAAACAAACGGCCCGGGGTCCCTGTAAAGATTCAAACTTCTTGAAGTGCTGGAGTGGTTGAGTACACCCCCTTTTTGCATGCAGTCCTGGTTGCTTGAAGAAATGGAGATGCTGAGCTGAAGATCACAAGGAAAAAATGTAAAGTTCTACTTTTACCGTCAGAAAAAATCAATGTTGCAAGCACAGGTTAGGGGAGTCATGACTGGGTATCAGGCACCAGCAAGGCAGCTCTGAAGAGGCTTTAGTTGTCAAGGCTACAGCTGAAAAGCCAATTCAAATGTTGGATTACAGAAGGATTCTAAATTCATGATGGTATCACGGGGGAGGGGAGCACCACTGGGCTGGTCAGACCACAGGTAGAAGAAGGCATCCCAGGCTGGTCTCTCCACTCTAAGGAGCATATTAATACAGCAGGGCGTGGCCCAAGGAAAATGACCACGATGGAGAAGAGGCAGGAAGCCACACCTGGAATGTTTGAGGGACTGTGGGCTAAAGCCTGGAGAAAAGAAGGCTAAAGGAAAGAGGGGATGGCAGAATCAAATGGTTGAAAAGCCTGTTGTGTTTAAAAGGTCAGATATTTTCCATCGTTGTCCAAGAGGTGCAGGGTGAGGAATGGGGAAGGGACACTTCGGTTCAACTTGAAAAATAACTAACATCTTGACTTGCCCTCTCATCGACGAAATAGGCTCTTCCTCTGTAGAATTATAATATCACTTGACTAATGGTTACTGGAAAAGCTTTTCTAGGTGTGGTAGGAGTTTGGATTTAATGCTCACTCAGGTTTCTTTCACCTCTGAATGCCATGAAGGGCTCTGCAAAAGTAGAGACTTCTAAGCCCTCAAGGTTCTTCTAAGCCCTCAACACTTCTGCAGTGTCGAAAGTGAAAGTGTTAGTCAGTCAATTGTGTCCAACTCTTCATGACCCCATGGACCTGCCAGGCTTCTCTGTACATGGAATTCTGCAGGCAAGAATACTGGGGTGGGTAACCATTTCCTCCCCAGGGGAACTTCCAGACCCAGGGGTTGAACCAGGGTCTCCTGCATTGCAGGCAAATTCTTTAGGCCACCAGGGAAGAAGCCCAGCTTCTAAAAGCTCTTTGATAAAAAGAGGTAAGAGGAAGGTCAATGGGGAACAATGCTTTCATCTGCGCATTGGCCGCTGGTGACTGCTGAGAATATTTGAGAAATGGTCTACGTCAGGAGAAGGTATATTAACCTTTCTATAGGGACACACAGAAATATTTTATCTATATGAAGGTTCATATGTGTATGTTTTAAGAGCATTGCCTATAATTTCTATAACTATATGGCATCTATAGAAATGTGATGTGTAATTTACAGTCCTGCTCTGAAGAGGTGGGAGTAAAAGCCTGGGCCTCTCTTTTTGTTATGATGAGTGACTTGCCTCTCCCAATTAAAGGGTGCAAGGAAATATGAAGCCAGTGTGTTAACCAGAGGGAGCTGGAGAGAAAGACAGGCAAGAGAGGGAAGTAACAAGCAGCACCAAGGCAAAGGAGCAGTCAGAGTAATGGTGCTGACCCAGGGAGATGGCTCAGCTGGGACAGGGCTGCAGGGGTGGTGTTTCCACTGGCTTCACGCACGCTACTTTGGGATGATGATGTCGATGATGATGACTGTAAAAATAGTTAACATTCACTTAGTGCTTAGTTTGTGCCCGATCTCATTTAAACCTCACAACAATCCAGGTGCTCTTGGTACTTCTATTTTATAGAATAGCAATTGAAGCACAGAGAGCTTAGGTAACTTCTCCAAGACCACACAGCCAGGAAGTGGCAGAGTTTGCATTTGAACCCAGATCATCTGCTAGAGCTTGCACTTTTCACCTCTTCTTTTTCACCATTTGTATCTTCTCTGTCTTTGCAGTGCAAGAGGAGGGCCGTCTGTCTGTCTGTCAGTTACCTGCAGTCCCCAGGGTGTGATGGGGTGGTGTCAAGAAACATTTCGAGAGCGCTGAGTGATTCCACTACCTCAATATATTGATTCCTCCTCCAGAATGAGACAAGCAAGAAAGATGAGTTCTGCCTGGTGGCATAAATTAGCTCTGTGCCCTTGGGGCTTTGTCCACCGTGCAGCCTCCTTGCTGTGCAGGTGGGGGACCTGCTGGCAGCAGAGCCGATGCTTTAGAGCGATTCATGGCCAGCACACGGCAAATGCCAGGACCACGGCTTCCACGGCGAGTCTGGACGAATGGCAGAGCAGAGCAGAGGGCAACGCAATTTACAAGGAATCTTAGCAACCAGGCAATGGGCAATAAACCAGAAAATCGCCGAGGAAACTCAGTGGAGCATGAGCTCAAAGACTTGCAGGATTTGTGAACCAATTTACACCCATCAGAGGAGACTGAGAGAGGCAAGGGGTGGCTCTGAAAGACAAAGGACCTCTGGGAGGCTGTCACCTCCTGAGACCTGTCAAAAGGCAATGAGGACACAGATCCCTGCTGAGGGACAGTTGGGTGGTGACCTCTGGGGACTTTCCTGAGCAGATCTCAGCCTTTCTCTCTGAGAGAGACCTGGAACTTTCTCAACCAGAAACAGAGCTTACCTTTGGTCTCCACTGTGGGGAGGAAGTCTCTTAGGCAGCGAACACCATCTCTCAGGTGAGACACCTCATCACCAGGTGGGCGGCAGACTTGTGAGGAGGAGGGAAATGAAGAAATAGGAGGAGCTCCTTCTTTTTGGGATGACATTGGCCCGTGTCCGCTCAGAAACACAGTCCCTGGGAGGAGCAGTCACCTGGGCCCCTGGTTTTCACAAAACACCAGCTAGATCAGAGCCTCTAAAGGAACACATGCCACCTTCAGTAGCCCAGGGCCCAGACAGGGACTGCACACTCAGTCTCAGCTGGATGAATTAGTGCATTGACAGTGATGCTCCCTGGTGGCTCAGATGGTAGAGAATCTGCCTGCAATGAAGAAGACCTGGGTTCCATCCCTGGGTCGAGAAGATCCCCTGGAAAAGGGACTCGCTATCCACTCGTGTTTCTTGCCTGGAGAATTCCATGGACAGAGGAGCCTGGCAGGTCCATGTGGCTGCAAAGAGTCAGATACGAATGAGCGACTAACACTTTCATTTTCAGTAAGGAATGCACAAAATGCAGCATTAGGATTAAGGAATATAATCTCAAGTTAAAGACAAAGGCTGGTAAAAGGTCAGTAGGGGACCAGTATGCTGCCTCAGGAGTGTAATTCTTTCTGACTTTGCTGAGAAGTGAACCATGGGACCCTGCATGCGGAAAAACGGGCCTCAGTTTCCCCATCTGCCAGTGAAGTTCTCGAGGGCCATATCCAGTGGCGCCTTGCTGTTTTTCTGTGGGTTTTGGCAGTAGTGGGGGGCTCAGGCATTGCCGTGGAAGAAGAAGTATGATATAAACTTTCCATAAGTCACACGAAACTCCTCCCTGAAGCTTCTGGAAGGCCTTCCTGACTATCTATCCTTCTTCACCTCTGATTCTTCAGCCTCCACTGTCCACAGGGTGGCTCCCCAAGGCCTCAGGCAGCAGGATGCAGCCCGGGGGCCTAGATGAGACCTATACAGGCTCCTGTCCCAATTTGTGTCCAGGAGGCTGCCTGCAGTGAGGGGGCGGGGGAGAAAATGGGGACTGGAGTGGGGGAAGGAGCCACTCAGGACAGCCACTTATCAGACCCAGGACCTGGGCCCTCACCCGGCTTCCTGGCCCAGAGCACAGAGATGGGTAGAGAGCCCAGCATGATGGAGATTGCTTTGCCTGCCAGTCTCGTTGCTGGGGCACAGAGTGAGACACACAATCTAGGTAAATAAAAGGGCGACAGCGTGGTGTTGGTGTGGACTCTGGAGCTGGACATCAGTGAGTTCAAGGTCTCCCTCCATATACTGTGAGTCATGGGCAATTACTTATTTTTAAGTGCATCCATCTCCTTGTGAGTACAGCAAAGAGGTAATAAACCACAAAACTCTAAGGGAGTAACTGGAATAATACACACAGGCCCTTAGTGCAGGGCCTGGCATGTTACGGTGTGTAATTGTATGTTCAGTAAGTGTTAACTGTTTCTGGTGTCAGGAACTCAAATTCCAGAGATGAAGACACATACATTCTACCCCTACTTGTAATTAGGATATCTGAGAGGTTCCAGCCCCCGCGGGACAAGCAGGAGGCCCAGGACTCTGATCTGAGCTGAGGTCTTAGGGATAGGCTGGGACAGCGTACACAGGAGTGTGACAACATCTCAGCAGCATGCGACAAGAAGCACTTAATTTGCTCATGATCTACAGGTCACCTGGGGAAGCTCTGCTCGTCTCATGGCACAGGGAGCTAGCGGAAACTCACCAGGCCTCGTAAGGCCTAGGCTTAAAACTGGTCCGCTGGTACTTCTGCCCCATCCTGCTGACTAAAGCAAGTCATGGAGCCAAGCCTAAAGTCAAGGAGAGGGAAAAATCCACTCTGTTCCATGTTGAGGCCATGGCAGGGATTGCAGAGAGGGATGAGGAGCTGTGGTCTCTAATTTAATCTACCATGTAAACAGTGGGCCCTGATGGGGCTAGGGAAGTGGATATGAGAGCCAGAGAGACCATCAAAGTAGAGAGACACACACCAAAGAAAGTCAGGGCTTCAGGAGAGTGGAAATGTAAATGAGAGATCAGGCTCAGGGAGAGACAATAGTGGTCCCCCTCACAGGCCCTGGGTGCTGCCAAGAGGCCCCTCTCTCCATTCCACTTCATCAGGTGTTAAGTGGGCTGGCATGGAAGTGGTGTGGCTATCATCCTTGCAAGGAAATAACCTACCGTTACATCAATAAGAAGGGGCTTCCCTGGTGGCTCAGTGATAAAGAATCCAACTGCCAAGCAGGAGACACAGGTTTATCCCTAGGTCTGGAAGATCCCCTGAAGGAGGAAAGGCAACCCACTCCAGTACTCTTGCCTGGGAAATCCCATAGACAGAGGAGTCTGGGGTCTGCAGTTCATGAGGTCACAAAGAGTTGAGCATGACTTAACAACCAAACAATGACAGAATCAATAAGAGGTGTTTTCTACCAGAGAGGCTTACCAGGGGTTTAGTTATATAGGAAAAAGACTAAGTGACACAAACATAGAATAATTCATTCCTAAAAAATCCCATTCTTCTCATTCAGGCTAACATGCTCAATTGCATCTTATAATAGCTCTCTGGGCGCAGTTGCCTGGAAATGCCAGGAAGGAACTTGGCATTAATGAAGGCAGTTATTAATTACTAAGGCAGCTATGACTCTAGATAGATGGCCTAGGGGTCAAGATTGTTGTTTATTTATTTCTAATTTGCATTGTTGCTAACTTCCAAACAAATTTGAGATGATTGACACCTAAAAATCGAGGCCCTAGGACAGTGAGATTAAAGATGAAATCTCCAAAGTCATCTGGATGAAGGGAGGAAATGATTAAACCAGAAACCCGGCAGAAGATAGTTACTGCAATTGCGCATTAAATTGAGCTAAAGCGAAAGGGGAAATGTGATGAGTTATTGGATAAAAGGAAGCATAGCCATTCATCAGGAGAGGCAAACTTTTCCCTGACATTCAACGTGAGCACAAATTTATCGTGAGAATCTCAATATAAGGACGGTGAGGCACATAATAGACGTTCCCTCCAGAGACTTCTGCAGAAGATGCAAAAATGTTCTTCAGCTGGTCGTTTATTATATCGACCCTAGATAAAAGCTGAGGTCTTAGGGATGAACCCTTCTGGATTTAATATAGCCCCAGCTAATGGCTTATAGATTGTTGTAGAGGCAGGATCAGTTAGGAGTGTTTCATAGGCTGGAGCCAGAGGTCAGAGGCTTGGAGAGAAGTGTGGCTTTCCTCCTGGAGGCCAGGCTAAGAATGCATTCCTCTTGCCCAGGGCCCCATCTTGCCCATGTCCCTCAAAGGCATTGGAGATAAGCAAGCAGGGGAAGATCAGGAAAGCCCTTGGACAAAGCAATACAAGTCAGACTACAGAATGGAATGTATTAGTCATTTATACAAACAAAACATGTATGTAAAGAAAAAAAGACTGAAAGGAAATCTGCCAAAATGTTCATAGTGCTAACCTTTGGGTTGTGGACCTTTGGAGGATGTTTAGTGGTTTATTTATTTTTCAAATCTTCTAGATTGACCTTGTGTAACTTTTTTAAAAAGAAAAAAAAAAAGATTTCTAAATGCTGGTTTTGAGATCTCTAAGTGGTGGAGAGCTAACACCAGCAACAGCCCATGTTTTCTTGAACAGTTGCTTAAATCACTCTCTTCTTTCTTTTTCTGCTTCTCCACAAGCTACCAAAACTATCTCACCTTTCCAAATTGTGTAAATAAGTCACATGTGTTAGTTTCACAGTGGGATAAAGAAAATAATGGAAGAAATTGGCAGCTGTGATCTCCTGAAAATAAGAACGTGTTATTTCACTGGGACAACTTCTCTGGCAGGAGAGCTGGCAGTATGTGGCAAGAGTCTCAAAAATGTGCATACCGTTGTTTACCTGTGGGTACTTAATTCTCAGCTTCCCTGGTGGCTCAGTGGTAAAGAATTCTCCTGCCAATGCAGGAGATGTGGGTTCGATGCTTGGGTCAGGAAGATCACCTGGAAAAGGAATGGCAACCCATCCCAGTATTCTTGTCTGGGAAATCTCATGGACAGAGAAACCAGGTGGGCTACAGCCCATGGTGTTGCAGAGTCAGGCACAACTTAATGACTAAACAAAAAACAACTTAATTCTCAGGAAATCATCATGACTACATGTGAAGACTGTGCTGGACAAATTACCGTTACAACATTATCACAATAGTAAAATATGGGGAACAACCTAAATCCTCACTATTAGAGATTTAATTAATTCAACTCTGGTCCTAAGGAACACAAAGAATAGCTTGGAAGGATTCTTAATGACAAGGAACAATGTTTTGCAGTTCTTTGTTAGAAGAAAACTAGTATGATATGCATTTCTTTGGTGAGAAGAAAGAAGCGGAAGAAAGCTTTTTTTTGTTTTTCCAAAGCAGCACTATTTCATAGTTCTGGCTTCTGAAAACCTAAGGAACATCTCTCGTGTTGAGATGCTCTGTAAGAAGTATATTTGGAACAGGCTTGCAGGCTTCAGGACAGGAAGTTGGAGCTGAATAGAATCAGAGGATCTTGGCCATTTATCTCCTCTGCTGTTTCCTTTTTGTCCTCCCTGGGCTTGAAGCAATTCGTATGAGAGCCTGAAAGCCCAGCAAGTCCATCCTTTTCTCCTCCCTTCTCATTCCAATGGACATGATGGTAAAGGATTCGGTAGGAGTTGATTCTGAAGCTTGTCCTGAAACAGCGGCTTCTGGGTGAAGTGCCCTACTATATTGTGCATGAGAAATGATGGGAAGAAAGACTCAGAACAATTTCTGACCCTGACATCAGGTTGGCTTTTAAAAGATGACATGTCCTTCTCAGAATCAACCAGCTTCTAAGAGACGAGGACCCCAAGCAGTACTCTGGTGTCTTGTGTATACACTCCTTGAGATTTATTTGACTTTTTGCTATTAAGTTCAGCCTTTCGAAAATTCATCTCAGTCCAATTTCTTACCATGATGCTCCTCTTTGCAGACTGGCTGAGACAGACAAACATTTTTCCTTTTGGTTTCCCTAGCTTATAAGCCATGAGGAGTGAAGGGAAATGTCTTCAAGGAAAAAGAATAAATTTGGCCATGTCAGAAGTGTTGTCTGGACTTGGGGCCATGAGATGAAGGGATAGATTGGTCGAAATAAAGATAGACAGGAAAAATATCATTGGAGAAAAAGCAAGAAATCACAGACTACAGGAGTTTTGGGCTTGGCAAGACAGAAATGAAGCTGGCCAAGTGCCTCATTGCTGAGATGGTTCTTAAAGTATGATCCAGGGATCTGTCTGGGTCTTAAAGCTTTCTCATGTATTTCTCAGGTATTATTGAGAGTCTCCCAAATGCAGGATGTTTTGCATATGATATTTATCAAGCCTTACCCCCAACCAGAGGAAGGAACTGTTATTACCACACCTGATAGATGCAGTGATTAAAGTTCAGAAGGGTTAAGTAACTTGCCTAAAGACACACAGCTAGAAAGCAGAGGAGTCAGAATTTTAACCCACATGTATCTGACTCCCAAGCATGAGTCTTTATGCTCTGCCATGAACTCTCCTTCGGTGCCAGTATTTATAATATGACAAAAGTAGATGAAAATAGTTAGGGCAATGCCTTTGTCTTGACACTGATCAGCTCCAATTGTTTGCTAGAAGCACTTGTTTTTAAAACTTTAAAGGCTTTCTATTTCTAGCATGAATCAGTTTTTTCTTTTGATATTGTAAACAAAGGGTCATTCCAGAGTATCTTATCAAAGCAGGACCAGTTCTTGATTCCTATTTACTCTCGTGAGAGATTTAAAATTTATTCTATTTTGCTTTGGCATTTTGCACTGGTCAGCAGAAGAGGGAGCTGGACTTGCTTCACTGGAGTGGATAATGGCTAGACCTTTTTAAGAGGCTCTGCTTCATCACAGTGAAGCCCTCCCTTCCCTTTATCAAAGGTTTGGGGGTGTGGATGGCAATCGCAGGTCTTGGTAATTTAATAAACAGATTTTTATAATTGATTTTGAAGTATATTCAGACAGACAGGAATATTGCAAGAACAGTACCAAGAATTCCCATCACCCTCTCACGCCAATTCCCCATTTGTTAACATGTTATTTCATTTGCTCCATTCTTTTCTCTCTCTGTGTGTGTATCTACCCGTTATCATTATTCTTTTTTTGAGGTATTTGAGAACAAGTTACAGATGTGATCCCACACACTTACATACTTCAGTGTGTGACTTCCCAGGTCAAGGACACTCTCCTACGTAATAGCCACAAGTCCTCCAAACCAGGAGATGATGTCGCTACGACAGGACCTTCCAGTTCACATATCTCCCTCAGAATTTGCCAAATGTCCCAACAATGTTTCTTCTTCTTTTCTGGTTCAAGACCAGTCCAGACGCAGTGTTCCTTCCGGCTGTCACGTGTCTTCATTTCCTTTCCGTATGAATCAGTTCCTCCATCTTTCCCTATCTTTCTTGACCATGGCGGTTTATAAAGAGCACCAATCTCTCACTGGGTTTTTCCAGCATTTCCTCATGTGTAGACTCAGGCCACGCATTTTGACAGGAAAGACACAAAAATGAGGCTGAGCTCTTCTCGGTGCATTTCCTCAGGAGCTCATAATGTTGACCCTTTGCTCCACTGGGATGGACTCTCCATCATCCGGTCAAGGTGGTGTCTGCCAGACTCCTCTGCTGTAAGCTCACCAGTCCCCATTTGTGGTTGACATGTTTTTTGTGGGGAAATAGTCTAAGCCTATGCCATATCTTATTCCTCATCAAATGTCTACTCAGCCTTAGCACCCGTGGATGCCTGTACCAACGACCTCTAAGATGGTTGCCAAATAGTGATAATCAATTTCCGTCATTCCTTCCACATTTGTTTGTTGACATCTTATGGTAAAGAAGAATTAACTTTTCTGGTTTATTTGTCTATGCATGTCTATCATCTGTCTGTCTATCATCTATTGATTTATCTATCCATCCATCCATCCAACTAATTACCTATCTATATCTATCTATCTATAGCATAGTGTTAGTTGCTCAGTTGTGTCCAACTCTTTGCGACCCTGTAGGCTATAGCCTTGCCAGGCTCCTCTGTCCATGGGATTTCCAAGGCAAGAATACTCGAGTCCACTGCTATTCTCCTCTCTAGGGGATCTTTCCAACTCAGGGATCAAACCAGGGTCTTCCGCATTGCAGGCAGATTCTTTACTGTCTGAGCCACTGGGGAAGCCCAATCTATCAATTCACTCATCTAATCACCTGTCTATCTATCCATCTGTCTAATCATCTATCTATCTATATCTACTACCTATCCACCCATCTAGTCATCTATCCATGCAATCATTTATCTATCTCACCACAAGTTTATATCAACACTTCCAGCTATAGTCTATCACCTTTTTCCTATCCTTCCCTTTGCCATGTTTGTAAATCTCTTCTCCCACAGTGAAACACTTGGTCCCAATTAGTCTCAAGATATTTCCTTCTTTACTCCCTCCCCCTCTGTACCCTGCGGTCTCTGAGTTTCCATCCCAGCCACAACCATCTCAGCCCATGGCAGCTTCCTGGGTCCAGGGCCTTACATTACCTCCTTGGCCCTGCTGCTGCTCAGCCCTCAGCTAGACTGCCACCTCCAAGGGAAGGAAAGAGAAAGGCAGATGAAGAAGAGGAGGAACAGGACTTTAAGAACTTGGTCATTTTCTTCAGGATCACTCTATCTTGCTTCCCTCTGTAGTTATCCAAATCTGAGGCCATGCTGTTTGGGTATCACCCTCACTCCTAGACTGTGCTAAAGGGATGGGCTTATTTTTATACTAAAGGACTCCCATCCCTTCCACTTTTCCAAGTGATAGGTGGGCAGGGTTGGGGGTGGGAGGAGTCAAGGCACTGGTTGGCCATCAACTGGTGAGATTGTTGAGTTCTTTCTATCAAAGAATTGAGCCGAAGGTGGTAGACTTGAGGCAACAAACCTGGGGCTTGTGCTGAATGACGTGTCAGCCACTGCACATGGGTGGGTGGGCCAGCAGAGGAGAGCAGTCTGCAGAGAGCTGAAGAGCACAGGAATGGCTTGTGTGGAGCCTGAGGCTCTTACAACTTGGGAGTCCTCTTTAAGAAAAAGGATATGGATGTGAGTATGTAAACTTGTGGCCTTTATATATTCCTTGCTCTTTCCATTACTGTTTAAATTAAATTACCCAAATGGCTTTCTGCTTCTTGCACCCAGAAGCCGGAACGCTGAGTATGAAAGCACTGACAATAAGCAGACACTAGTTTTTTTTTTTCCTTTCAATTTTGAAGGCCAACTCAGCTCACCATTTTTCTGCCTGAAAAATGTTCCTCTTAACTAGACCACTGAATTGCCAGATAAGGTTTGGGATTTTGCGGCAGTAAATAAAAAAGAATCAGAAGTTATAGTTCTGGCATTACTGCTCTCGATTTGTCTCCGCTTCACGAAGATGCCTTCTAAATCAAGGGTCTGAGTGTCCTTCGGGATTACTGTTGATTCAAGATTACTGGGGGTGCCTTACATCCAGTTCCAAATAACTTCAGAGTTCACATGAGAGAAAGTTTGAAACTCACTAGCAGAAGATAATTTCAGAGGTAAAAATTAATCCCCTTTACAGGAAGCAGTGGATTCCAAGCAAGCAGAAGCTGACTGCTAACTAAGGAAACTCCTCAGGGTTAGCTGACTTGCCAACAGATGCCAGTGGGCCCCTGCTCACTCTCCTCTTCCTTATCCCACCCTCTCTCATACCATCCAAGAACTGTTAGTGACTTGGGATACCACTTAGGAAGGATATTGCAAAGTTAACATCATTGATGTCAAAAAAAGAAGAAAAACCACCCAGCGCTAGAACAGGAGAGAACGTTCTCATTATCTAGGCAATTCCTGGCTCAAATTCTAACTGTACTCACTCACTAACTTTCCTGACCATTAGGGTCCTTTTTCTATAAAGTGGGTGTAAAATCAACACTGAAAGCTCTCTGCAAAAGGCAAAGTAAACAGCATTTCAACCACAACGAATAGTTATGTGTTCTGCTCTGTTCTGAGCACTTCCATTATTTCATTTAATCTTTACAACAATCACATGTCTAACTATATGAGGGCAAATATTTTTATTCCCATTTTACAGAAGAGGAAAATAAGGCACAAAGAGGTTAGAAGATTTGCCCAAGGTCATTTCCCTAGTTGGTTCTTATTTTTATTACATCTGAAGACACTGGTTCAGAAAAGGCTAAAGTGACTTGCTTGAGGTCACAAGCATTAGTCTGAGGAAGGGATAGTTTTTTAGTTTTGAAGGAAAATTATCAACAGGCTCTTTTCCCAATAAATGGAGAAAGCGGTGACTTGGAGAACACTGGAGATTTATAAGTGTGGGTAAAACAAGTATGAGATCCAATAAGAGAGAAAGAAAAGTTTTGAATTCCTTCTCCAACAGGTTGGAGCACTAGGGTGTAGAGAGGGCCAAAGGGCTCTGAGATTCTTGTTCTTCCTCCTCTAGTGAGGAGGGGAGCAGCCCTTCCGTCTGTGGGGCTCCCCAAGAAACATGGCCTTCAGGGGCTCCCACTGGATGGCTGGGCTGCCCAGGCATGAGGAACCCACTATGCTTTAAAAGGATCGAGCTGCAAGTAAGATGCAATTTTACATTTCAAACATACAGTGTCTCCTACATTCAGACTGCCACATTATAATAAAA
This sequence comes from Aepyceros melampus, assembly GCA_006408695.1. Taxonomy (NCBI): domain Eukaryota; kingdom Metazoa; phylum Chordata; class Mammalia; order Artiodactyla; family Bovidae; genus Aepyceros; species Aepyceros melampus. The sequence continues at coordinate 271,987 of SJXQ01002828.1, read as the reverse complement.
TGGCATCAGCTAGATTTTTACTTAAGACCTACGGGCTTAGACTAAATTGGAGGACAATTGGTGACCTCACCAAAAAAGGAAAATCTTTGTTATAAAGAGATATCGCTTGGAGGATGTTCAGGCCCCAAAAAGGATACTTGCCGGGGACCCTCTCAGCTCAGTCCCATGGCTGTGTATTGGCAGAGCCAGGACTAAGTACTTCTTTGGACTTTGGGGTTTGGGTTGTGGAATTGTTTGATGTGGGTCCAATCTCAATTCTATTACTCACTCACTGGGGGAGTCTGAGCAAACAACTCATTGTTTCTACACCTCCCTTTCCTCTTGGGTCTGTTATGAGGATTAAATGAGATAATGCATGTGAAGGCTTACCACTGGTCTGGAGTGGTATTGGAGATGAAATGTTATTGTAGTCTAATGCACTTGCTATGGCTCAGAAAAAGCACTCCCAATCTCATTCTTTTGAAGCAGTCTTTTGTTTTTCCTTCAATTTTTTGAAGTATAATTGCACATACTTGAAAGTGTACAATTTGATAAGTTTTGACATATGTATATGTCCATGGAACCATCAACACAATCAAGATGATGAACATACCCATCATCCCAAAAGTTTCCTTGTGCCCTTGTATAATCCACCCCTCCTCCTCCTTCCTGTTGTCCAGCAAACACTGATCACTGTCACTAGAGATTAGCTTGCATTTTCTAGAATTCTTATAAATGGAATCCTGCGGGGTCTGGCTTCTTTTACTCAGCATAATTCTTTTGAGATTTATCCATCCTGTTTATTATTACTTGTTTGGGGTGTTTCATTCCTTTCTCCACACATGATGGACGAAGTATTTCCAGGTGAGAGGTGTGGGCCAGTGGGATGCCTCCTTAATGTCTGGGCTGGGTTTCTAAGTGTACGCTCACAACTGCTCGGGTTTCTAACGCTTGCCTTCTGAGCACTTAGATGCTCCCTGTGTCACAGTAGCGTGCAAGTAAAGAAAATCCTGCGGCTCAAAAGCAGCAGGATTTCAAGGGCACAAACCAGGCAGCCTTTTCACATGACAGGTACCTAGACCTCATTCCCAGAGGCTCACAGGTCTGAGGTGTGCTGTGGTTGAAGATCACTATTCTCGAGGAATGCCACGAATTTCCAAGTCCCCTGGGCAGTGAACACTAAAGCAAAATGGAAGGAATTCAGTAGAACCTGGTGGTAAGAATCGTATTTCATAGAAGAAAATGAGATGCTCTGCAGTGTCTGAACCACATTATAAGATATCCATGGAGTATCACAAATGTGGTACCTACCTTATGACCACCCTTGGAAATAAGTCTGCTCCCTGGGTTTATTTCAGCATTCTAAACGTATCTGACCAGAGAGCCCCCGAGTGTTGTGTGGACCAGGAAATAAACAAGGGTGGTGCCATCACCTGCCCTCACATGCGATTCCAAGAAACCACACTGGAGAGGGCACGGAAATCAGTATCGAAAATGAGACGCTCAAGTGACCACAAAGAGCTATTTTTGCTCATTCCAAATTGCTCTGTTTCTCTAAGCAGCTATTTTCATGGCTAAGCCAGCCTTTTCCTTAGCTATGTATAGGGACGACTCAGCAACTTGAAAACAAGTGGGAAGACAAAAAGAAATCTGCAAATAGGCTCATATGCCAGGGATAACCCTGGGGTGGGGGTGGGGGGTGGGCGGGCAATTCAAAAGGTGGCGTGAGTTGGTTATTTCCCCAAATATCTCACCTCTTCAAATTCCGCTCTTGGGCCAGAAACTCATGAAACAAATATACGTGCGCATTGGAGGGTCACTTTCTAGTAACATTCAGTGTTTATAAAAATAGAGATTTAGAAGGAACGTTTCCTCCATGTCCAGCAGTGATAGTTCCCTGTGCTGGTGTTTACCCTGCTATCCAGGGACCTGGTTTAGACGGCAGGTGAGGGGAAACTCAGGTCTATTTTTAAAGATCTCTGGTTTTTTGACTGTTGCCAGAGAGAAGGTGAGCAAAAGAGGAGCACAGCAAAGGAAGGTCACCTCAAACATTTGTTCAGTGAGTCACTCAACAATTATTTACTGGTTCTAAAATACAGTGGATCTGCCCACTTGACTCCATCTCCTTTGCTGCCATATTTGTCCAGGAAGTCATTATTTTTCACCTCCTCTAAGTGGACTTCCTGTTTTCACTGGAGACTCCTCCAGTTATCCATTCTCCATCCTGCAGCTAGTGAGAGCTTTTCAAAAGTGGAAACTGGACTAAGTCACACTCTTGGTGAATAGGAACGCTAACAAAAGTCTGGAAGCATACCTGCTCATAGTGGGTATTTCTGGGGAAGGGGTACAGGGAGACCTGAATGCTTTTAACTGTGTGGTTGGAATGTTCTACAATGAGCTGTATTTCTTTCATGATTTTGAAAGGATCTCAAATGTTTCATTTGGTACCTACACACTAGGGGCTCTTCATCTTGTGTTAGAGTCCTAGACACTGAAAAGTCGAGCAATTATGCTTGTTCGTTATGGCCTCGCGGGGCAGAAGCTGTGATCACAGAGTGGAAGCGATTGAGGAAGTGAGTTGTAAGAGGGAGTTTGCATAAGCAGAGCTGCTGGAGGATTGTCCGGTTGGCCAGCAAGGGTGTTGATGGCCAGGGCAGGTGTTTGGATTGAGGCTGGGGGCCCTCTGCTGGAAGTGATGTCAGGGACTTAAGTCACATGCCCCCGAAGTCCCTGCAGTTCTGTGATTCCACATGGTGGATCAGAAGGCAGGATTGTGTGTGTGTGTGTGTGTGTGTGTGTGTTTTTAAGCCTGACTGCTAAGAGGATATTCTCCAGGGGTCTTAGTCACTGTCGCTTTCTTTTATTTCTACTTCCAATCTCTATTAGTCAAACACATTCCTAGAAGCCTTGAATTAATCTCTTAGTTTCACATGCCAAGAAGTTTATGGATGATGATCCCTCTGCGAGGAAAAAAAAAGGATGTATAAGACGCACATAGAGCCAACTTGAGTACTAAATTGGAAAGAAGGAAAGATTCTGGAAAAGTGGCTAAAAAAAAAGTGGAAGTCGCTCAGCTGTGTCCAGCTTTTTGCGACACCATGGACTATAGTCTGCCAGGCTCCTCCGTCCGTGGAATTCTCCAGGCAAGAATACTGGAGGGGGTAGCCATTCCCTTCTCCAGGGGATCTTCCCAACCCAGGGATCAAACCCGGGTCTCTCGTGCCGCAGGCAGATTCTTTACTGTCTGAGGCACCAGGGATGCTGGGAAAGTGGGTAAGGCAATGCAAACAGTACATTCCCTGTTAATACTGCTTTCAACACTAGAAGCCTCTTCATTATAACTCCACTCCCTTCTGCCTTCAGGCCCCTCGTTTTTTGAACCCCCACTCAGCTCGGGCACAGAACACCCCCTGATGTAGCTCCTTGTTTTGTGTCTGGAACAGAAGACGTACTGCCAGCCAAAGGAATGACATATCCTTCAAGATGTCATTATTCGCATTCGGGAACAAATCGAGATATTAGCCTGATTGGACAAGCACTTTATAGAGCCACCCTTGCTCCCTGTATTGTCCCAGACATTTACAAATTAGTTGAACCCTGTTTTATTTTTCCCACCACCTCAAGGCCATGCCATTTTTCTTTTTAATATACAGACCATGCCTTGCACGGAGTAAGTGCTCAATAAATATTTGTTGAATTGATTTTCTTGTTCAGAGATGTGGCAGAAAGACCCTCTTGCTTTATGCAGGTAACCAGGGTAAGCCTCAGGGTCTGAACCGAGGATTGCCTGGAACGACAATAACAAACACACCCCAAGGATGGGAATGGACAGCAGGGAGCGGGCAGGAATATGAGCTGCCGGCGGGAGTCAGGGAAGAATCTGAGCGTGTATAAGATGAAGAACAGATGAAGGCATGGAGAGCAGAGTAGGATCATTTGATGGGTTCACTGAACAAGGGCGACCAAGTCAGACTCCCTGGGTTTGTGTGTGCACTGGTCTGTGACGCACGCCCCTTGGGTAACTGAGTTACTTCCACCCACTGAGCGATCATCAATGAAACAAGGAGGCCTCCAGTCAATGTGAGGATTTAATGGGGGAGTTAATACATGTGAAAACACTGTACACGGTGAAATGCGACGAGGCAGAGAGAAGGCAAATTAGCAAGATTTGAATGCATCTGGTGTCCTTGAAGAATTCTTTATGAGTTTTTCTTCTGCCCCCTCATTTGTCCTGCAGTTTTATTCCCAAGAACCCAGTGTCTCTGAGATGGAGGGATCTTGGAGTTCCTCTGACTCCTTTCTGTACTCTTCTAGGCTAAGAAGTGGGCTCAAGAGATTCCTGTGGCTAATTAAATAACATATCAAATGGCATCAAACTGATCAAAGGTTGTCAGCGCTAGACTCTCCTAAATTAACGGTTTGCTTTGTTCTTTACTCCCTTAGCTTACATTTTACTTTCATGCCACGTGTCAGTTTCGGGACATCCTGATTGCTTTAGAAAAGCAGGGTCTAACCATTTGCTGAATGCATGGCTGAAAGCTCACTCAGCAGCTCCCAGACCTCCTATCCTCCTGCTGCTGCTGTGCATGCTCAGGTGTTTCCGACTTTTTTGCGATCCCATGGACTATAGCCTCCTACTCCTCTGTCCATGGGATTCTCCAGACGAGACTACTGAAGTGGGTATCCATGCCCTCCTCCAGGTGATCGTCCCAATCCAGGAGTGGAACCCAGGTCCTCTGCATTGCAGGCAGAGTCTTTACCACTAAGACACCAGGGAAGCCCTAGTATAATGATAATTACTGTAGCTCAGACCCCTTGACTCTCTGATGCTCTGACCTGGGTACTTTGGCAAGGATGATCTTCTGCAGGGTCTGCATCCAATTGGCCAAGTCAGCAGGAAAAAATGAAAAGTCTCTCCCCCCCCCCCCCCCGTTTCTGCAGCACCATCTTGCTTGCCCTTGCTCAAGGGCAAGTCTCTTTCCATTCTGTCTGGTTTCCTGCATGGAGCATGCTTCCTGTCTTTGACAGAGCTTGGCCCATCTTAATGGCAAATCTACCTAAGTTTCCCCATTGGGTACTGGCTCAGCTAACTGATCTGTACCTGCAAATATCAGGGACTGATAGATAGCTCTGTGTGTGTGTATGTCATAGAGAGGCTACATAGCAAAATGATTACAGAACCAATCTGAGAATGAATAAAACATGTCCTATGTGTGTGTGTGTGTGTGTGTGTGTGTGTGTGTTTTAATGAGAAAACCAAAGAAAGATGGGCACATTGTTTTGGGTTGTCCTTTTTTGAGCGAGCAAAAGGAGGGAGAAATGCTGGGTCCCAGAAAAGCCAAGCACTCAGAATGGGAGCCAGAGTGCTTTTTGCCACCTCATTTAACAGACCTCCAAAGGCAGCCACCTCTTCAGTGTTGGAGACGCTCATCCCCATGGCCCCAACAATCTGTGGACCCAGCTCGGCTATTCCCCCACAGCTGTGACCTGCCTGCCTGGGGCTCTCCACCTGCCCGAGTCCTGGCTATTGAACGAGTGGCTGCTTGACCTCCCCACATGTCTCAGCCTGTACTTTCTGACTCAGAAACAAGCCTCCTTGCTCTGAGGGGGTGTCTCTTGATCCTGGAAAGCCTGTTCCCAGCTCTCTACATCAGGGTCCTCCCTACAAAGGCTGATTATGACAGGGAGATGCAAGATACATTTTCAGACCACCAAAGGCACTACATAAGCATATGAACGCATACATTTGTCAAGAACTGGCACACAGTACTGCTAATGACTGAATCAGAGCTGGCTGGGGAAAACCAGGTAAGCTACCAGCAAACTTGTTAATTTGTGGCAGACAGACACCATGAAGAGAGTGCTAGTGAAAAGCAAAAGAGAGGAATGAGTTTTTCTTTCCTTTTTCCTGAGAACAAGAAGATAAAGAGAACAGTGAGCAGGCCTGAACATTCCTAGTTTTTTGTTTTTGTTTTTTTTTTTCACTTTAATTGCTCCTAACTCTGAATGTCTGTTACTAAGTTTGCTTTTCTGCCCCCTAACTCTCCAGGAGCTACAGTTCACAATTTCTCCTTTGACTTTATGCTAAATATGATCCCATCTGGTGTTTTCCCTTACAGCACCCTTCCGCTTATAGTTACATACCTAACTAGGCTGCAGAGCCTAGTTAAAGAAGAACTGCAGAGCCACCGCCACTGAACTGCCAGACTCAATTACTGGTTACTGATGCCAGTTTATGACTATCTGAAACAATGCAAGAGGAAGAAATCAAGATCCTATCACCTTTGCTCCTCATCACCAACTCCTGACTTGGAGCCCTTGTGTATGTAAGCCCCTTGACTACTCATGGAGGCGGGGAACAGCTCTTGAGGCATAAGCCTCCTGTGTTCCCCTTTCTGCCAGCTGAGAATTAAAGCCACGTTTCTATTTCCTCCAAACTCTGCTTCCATATCTTTTTTTTTTCTTTTCTTCTGTAGGCAAGTAAGGCCAAGATTTTGGCCAGCAACAATGTCAAAGCCTTCAAGTTTTTATGCACTCATTGGCTGAGTTGTTGCTGGAATAAGTCTGTTTCCTTATCTGCAAAATGGGCTTAATAATCAAAAACAATACCTATTCTACTTACCTTATGAGATTCTTGTGAGGATCAAAGAGTGTAAAATTCTATGAAGCTTATTTTTAAAAAATTCTTGCATACAAGATTATTAGCTCTATAAATAGCAAAGTACCTTGCTTAAAATAAATGCTCACTAGACTTTAGAACTGCAGTTTGATTGCAAAAGGAAATGCTATTATTTCATGGCCTTTTGTACCTGACATTCTTGTTTGCTTGTTTATTACCTCTTTCCTCCATTAGCCTCAAAGCTCAATGAGAGCAGGAATTCTGACCATTGTACCTCAGAGCTGTAGCTATCATGCCTTGGGTGGTCTCAGTACATCGATATGTCATTAAGTAGTCTTGGAGTGGCAGAATGACAGCTTTCTGGCTCAAGAGAAGCAGTGGAGGGAGTAGTTAAAATGGGCTTAATTCCTGTGAAGGCATGCTAATCTAACTAGAGCCTGCTGCTGGTATAGAAGCAAAAATATACCTTAGAAAGTGATCAGATCATCTTAGAGATGGGAATATGGGTGGACACACTGAGCTTGAGGAACAGGTGGATTTTGAGGCAGGAAAGATTTGTACTAAATGTCTCCTAGAGGACTGACCCTTTCTGGGGTGCCCCAGAAGGTCGATGGGGACCTGCAGAGAGATGGAGCGTGTTTTAGTTAAGGTATTTGAAAATGGTCTGACCCAGGAGGCATGAGTTTCTCTCCAGAGGAGATATTTAAGAAGAAGCTGGGTGAATCTGTGACACGATAGGTGGATTACTGTGACACTGGATAGGATAGAAAATGGCTTCCATGGCCCTATTTAATTCTGCCTATAAGGCTCCAGAGGCAAAGCCCAATATAAATAAATAATATAAAATCATAGGAAAAGGAAAGGGGCTCAGGGGAAGAAGGGGAAGATATGGGGACCTCTGCGATTTTGCTTTGTTAAGAATCTTTTTTATCCACAATCCCTGGTCCCCCTTGGGGAACCTCAGACACCACCCACACCCAACTCAGAACAACCCGTGGTTCACATGCTCCTTCTCCAGCCAGATCTATGCCTCCCACTGGTCCACACAGCCTAAGTCTAGTCCTCTACTCTGGTCATCCCAATCCTCCTCCCATCAGACCTTCCTAGGTGCAGCTCCCCACTTGGTCTCCTTTAGTATAAGCAAGAGAGCTGTTTACTTCATAAGAAGGCTTTTCATGCATTTAACTTCAAAATATTCATACCAAGTGGGATTTGGTATTCCTCATGGATTACATGTTTGTACTCCACCAAAATTCATGTGTTGAAACCCTAACTTCCAGTGTGGCTATATTTGGAGATGGGACCTCTTAAAAAACAGTGGTTAAGGTTAAATGAGGTCATTAAGTGGAGCCCTGATCCAAGAGTATTAATGTCCTTATGAGAAGAGACACTCAAGTTTGCTCTTTCTCTCTTCCATGTGAAGATACAGCAGCAAGAAGGCAGGTATCTGCAAGCCAGGAAGACAGTCCTCCCTAGCAACTGAATCAGATAAGCACCTTGATCTTGCACTTCCCACCTTCTAGAATTCTGAGAAAGTTTGTTTTGTTTAAGCCACTGTGGTATCTTGCTACAGCAGACCAAGCGGATGAATACACCCTCTTAGAGGTAAAGTAACTTCAAGAATAAAGCATTATTTGAACCTCAGTTCTGCCACTTGCTACTGGGAGGACCTTGGGCGCATTGTGTTTTTCTTTCTGACTCGCAGTGATCTCAACACCTACCATGGAAATCTCTTGTGAGGAGGGAGAAGTCATACATAGGGTATGTGGGACATAGTAAAACTTTACCTTAGAAAATGTTAGATTTAAAGGAAAAACAACAGCCATAATATAAACCACCTGCCCCTATCAAGACCACTCCCTCTGGACATTGAACTTGAAGTTCCCATTTGTTTATCAGCTACCTTTTGTGTTGGAGGACGAGTGTGCATTGTCTTCCAATGCCAGCCTCTCCTGACATCCACATCCAAGAAGCCTTTGTGTGCACCTCTCCGTGGAATTTTGGAATCACAGCTAAGTCAATCAACCAGTCTGCCGAGAATGTTCACATTCTCCGGCCCTCCTGAGACTTGCAGACATAGGTCATGATTCCACGTGCACAATTTCCAGGTAACGCTCGTGGCCCGGAGGCTATAATTCATTCCCTGAGGCCACCTCCTGAAGGACAGCTGGAGGTCCCCCACTGCGGAGCCAACCTACCCGCTCGACCCATAAGCGTCAGCAGCTTGTTAGATCAAACCAGAGGCAGGGAGAGATTTACTGTTTATCTCAGAACACAATGAACGGCAATGTCAATTCCAGACAAACGGCAGGAGAGTGTGCCTGGTGCCAAATTGCAGACCTCGCTTCTGAAGAGCAGCTGCCCGAGTGCTGGCCTTGAACACTTCTCAGCATGCTGTCTCATCAGAGTGTGCACATCTGGACGTGTTAGTAAGAGCGAGAGCTGTACATTTTTCTTGCTGTTGAAGTATGGCTCCCCAGGGACCCAGCAGGTCTGGCCAACACAGACACTTTCCGCATCCTGACCTCAAACAGGCCCACATTCTCCAAGATAACAGAGGGAAAGCTTCCAAGTCTACAAACTGCTGTCAACCAAGAATTCAGGCATCCTTGCTTCATGCTGGGAGGAAGCTCTTAAACAGATCACTGCCTGGGCTGAGCTTAGTGGAGAAGGAAGTAGAAAATGTGATTAACATGTAACTATAAAATGTTGCAGCCATAAAAAGAGAAGGGAAAAAAGTTATGTGTAAGTAATGGCTGTGTGAACGGCCACATCGAGCCACTTCCACAAGCTCTGTCTCACCAAACAGCATCATCTTGTTTGTGCTGTGCTTAGTTGCTCAGTCGTGTCCAACTCTTTGCTACCTACCCCATGAGCTGTAGCCTGCCAGACTCCTCTGTCCATGGGGATTCTCCAGGCAAGAATACTGAAGTGGGTTGCCATGCCCTCCTCCAGGGGATCTTCCCAACCCAGGAACTGAATCCATGTCTCCCACTCTGCAGGCAGATTCTTTACCATCTGAGCCACCAGGGAAGCACAAGGTAGAAACTGCCTTAAAGGGATCTCAAAATTAGTGATGTTCTGCCAGCAGCCACGCTAACTACACAGAGATTCTGATCCTGGTCAGCATAGTAGAGTCTCTGATACCCTTGCATTTGGTGTTAGAAAATAGTGACCCATACTGCAGGAAAAATAATGGAGGTTGGTTCGTTCTCATACTGCATTGTCGTAATCAGGTGTGACATGTTACAACTCATTTGTTTCAAAAGTAAAGAATTCATGCTGGGAAGAAAAAGAGAAAATATATCTGAGATTTCTCATCATTTCACTTATATTTCGTACTGATTTCCTGGAGGGAGAGAGAAAGAAGTTATTAAAGGGGAAATGAGGCCACAACAGGGATCAACTAAATGAGAGAAAATCTGCTTGCCTTGTGAGGGAACTCACACAAGGGAGGAAGTTCATCGAATGGGTCTAGGATGGCTAATGGCCTGGAGATTTTATGTTCTAGAAAAAGGAGTTGCATTCTGGTTGTGCTAATTAAGGACTAAAACTTATAACTTGGGTTGTTATTGTTTTAGTTGCTAAGTCATGTCTGACTCTTTCATAATCCCTGGACTGTAGCCCAGCAAGCTCCTCTGTCCATGGGATTTCCCAGGCAAGAATACTGGAGTGGGTTGCCATTTCCCTTTTCTAGGGGATCTTCCTGACCTAGGGATCGAACCCATGTCTCCTGCATTGCAGGTGGATTCTTTACCCTGAGCCACCTGGGAAGCCCTGCAGCTTGGGTAGGGTGGAATAAATCCATAAGTCCATATGAGTGAATCCATATTCATGTTATTATATGAACCCATGAGAGTATACTATGAAATATATGATGAATCCGTAAGTCCATACATGATGACTTAAATCCCACTTTTACTGTTCAGGAAAGTCTTCCTTCAGGTCCAGCACACTGGAATTGCTCACAGTTCCTGGTCCTTTGTCTGTTTTCCCTGGCTAGACCCAGTTGTGGTGAAACGTGGCATCAAGTTTTGATACCTTCAAGTCAGTTGATGATGCAAGTGGAAAAGTTATTCTTTTACAAAATAAAGTTGTTGAGGCAGAAATTGGGGCAAGTACTCCAAGAGTCTGCTCTGAGCAGGACTACTGCTGCCATGGTAGGAAAGAGATTGAGATTTGCAGGAACTTGTGTGTCAATGGCTCCTACCTGAACAAGCATTATAGGAGCTCCAGCTCTCCTGTCCCGCCCCTAGAGACTTTTGGCAATGCCTCCTCCCAACCTCAAGCTGCTAGGCCCATCCTTCTTTCATTACAGCCTCTGGCTCACACCTCTTCTAATGCTTGCCCTTCTTTATTCTCCTGGAGAAATTCAGTCCCTTACAAATTCATTCTCTGATTTAGAGTTGTAGTACAGACTTCTTAAATTGTATAGCTCTGCCACTATCTTCCACCAACCACTTCCCTCACTGAAGTTTTGTTAATGTGAACCAGAAGAACATCAAGTTCTGGTGATGAATCAGACAAGGCAGACTCAGATGATGTTCTGCTTGGTCTCTGAGTTCCAAGTCAAGTCCAAGCTCACTTGACTCCCAGCTGACTTAGACTAAAGGGGCCTCATGACCTGTGTCCAGAGATACGACCACATGGTTGGCTATGTGACGGGGACACAGAGACCCCATTCGAGTTCTCTCTCTTTGCTGCTTGCTCCTGGGTGAGGAACCTGACCATCTTGAATCTCAGTCTTCTGATGTGAGAAATGGAGATAATTATTGTCCCTGTCTGGTAGGGTGGTTGTTACAGGAAGTAAAGGAGATGATACTTAGCATAGCAACTGGAGCAAAAGAGAAGCTATATCTTTTGTAAGGATGGGATGGTTTTGTATCTTGGTTGCATAAATCTGCACGCGTGAGACAACGGCACAGGCTGTAGACACACATTGTCCCAGTGTCAGTTTCCTGGTTTCAATATTGTCCTATCGTTGCACAGCCACTGGGGGAATCTGGGTGACATTTTGCACTGCCTTTTGGTATGAAGATCTGCAAAATGAAGCTTGATACATCTTTGTACTATCTTTGAAACTTCCTCTGCATCTGTAGTTAAATCAAGATAAACAGCACCAGACCAGAAAGGAAAAAAAAAGGGGGATAGGTGGGAAAAGCCATGAATAGGATGGCTATTGTTTGGAGATTTCATTTCCTTAACTGCCCTGCTTTCAAATCCAAAGCTGTCTGCTGACCCTTCTGCCAGTTCCCCTTTGCCCTTCACCACAGCCTTTGGTTTAAGACACGTCGCTACCTCTCAGACCCACAGCTTCAGCCTCCACCCTGGCTCTGCTGGAGACTGCCTTGGAACCACATTCCCCTGGGCTACTTCCTGGGTGTGTCACACGCACAGAAACTTCTCCCAGTCCTGTCCTCCCCCCAACAAGCACACAACTGTGTTCCAACTGCTCAGGCAAGTTCCAGGACAAGAGGACAGACTGTGCTGGGGGAGTCTCGCTCCAGGGAGGGATATCTGGCTGTGGGAACTGGGCTCTCCCAGGTCTTACTGGTTTGACCCTGAAGCGTTGCCTCTTACTACAGCTGTGCAACCTTCCATGGCCATTGAAGCTCAGTTTCCCTTCTGTGAAACAGTCATGGGGTTACCGGGAGGATCACCTGGGACAGCAAACAGGCTTTGACAGTTGTAACACAGCTGTGCAATGGCAGGTGGCATTGCTATTAAAACACAGGAAGAAGCAGAGGTTTTGGAGTTTGGGGCCATTTTCCAGGGAGAAGGACCAGGTACAGAGGCTAGAAAGGTGGGCTCTGCTCCGGATGTTAGAATTGCTGTAGAAGAGTTAGAATTGCTGTAGAAGAGTTAAAATTGCAACAAAGGAAATCATAGAAAATACACACAGGACGAACTCTGGGTGGAACAGGCTCAGGAGACTTGAGAAGTGACCATGAAAGTCTTCAAAGAGCAAAGAAAAAAAAAAAAAGGTAAGTATGCACGTCAGGCTACGGAGATCTATGATTAAAGAAAAAATGTGAGAATGAATAACGAGAATTTAAGTTCCGCAGGGAAGAACAGGAGGGCAGGAAACGACCCCAGCCCTCCTCCTGAGTACATTCTTCATTACATCCTTTCTTGCGCCCTGGGAAGGAGGGAGGGGCGGTGCACAGCTTTGAAGGACAAAATGGGGCAAGTTGAAACCACATGGCTGATGAGATAATGAGAGATTAATAAGAGCAATTTCCAGATCTGTCAGAGGATGTGAGTGTGACTAAGCCTGGAACACAATTTGGGTGTCCCTCCTAAGACGCTAGTGACAGAAGGGGAAGAGAGGGATTTGGGGATCAGAAACCTTGCCTAGGGACTGAGAGGCCCTGGAGGGGAAGACCCACTCCTGGAACAGATATCAAAGAACTGCCTCCTAGCAATGCTCGCCTCATTGCTCAGAGAGAGCAACCCTGGCCAAGCCTGTAGCGGTAAGCGTGACCCTACTCAGCTCCTGGGGTCAGCTTCCCTGTTGGCTCCCCTTTTAGCTTGGATGGACAGTTCCCTGTCCATACTAAGCTACATTTGTGAGAACTGATATTTAATACCAGTTGGTGTTTGAGCTACATTACTGTGGTGAGAGCTGAGGGAGGGATTCTCAAGGCATAGAAAGTTCCCTGAAGAAGGTTGGAGTCGCCTTTCTGAAAGGCAACAACGACATTTAGAAAATGATGGTGTGACTGGCCCTGGGTGTCTAAGCATGTCAGACCTGACTTCTGATCCTGGTGCTTCTACCTGCTAACCTTGTCTCCTTGGAAAGGGACTTAACTACGTAGTTTACTCGCTGAGATTCAGTGTTCTCAGCCAAAAAGGGGGAATGACATTATGTCCCCCAGAGGATGATCAAGATTTCCGAAGATAACAGGGGCAGCGCCCAGGGCTACACCTCAGTGCTGTGCTCAAGGAAACGGTTCCCTTTCCAGTGCATTCAGGGAAACCAAGGTTAAGGGAATCTTCGTTTGCAGTAGCCCAGACTATACCTAACACTGTGATTTAGCCATTGAGACAAGCTCAGAGAAGTCACCGTATTTTCCTTTGGCCCACTCCCATCTTTTTCAAGCCTAGATGTACCTTTGAAAATCAGGAAAGGTAAACTGTTTAAAAGAAATACCAAGTGCCAGGCAAATGCCATGATGAGTGGGTGGGGGGTCTGAGCCCCTGAGATCCACCTTTGGGCCCTGTCATTGGCCGGGTCTCTTCCTGATGGAGCGCTGTGCTCCCTCCCCTGGGGCCTGGTGGCTTCTTTCTGAGTGTCAGCCACTCTGTCTGCCCTAGATGAAACCTTCCCCAGCTCTCTGAACTCTTCTTTGACATCCTGCTTCTGCAGTCCCAGAAGCCTTGGGTCTCAGGCTGTCTCCTGAATGTGCATAATTCAGTTCTCCATCTCACCTCAGCCCAGTAAATTGCACTAATTTACACGGAGGGGCGAACAAGCTGAGCCCATGCATGGATTTGCAGCTCAGGAGGACGGGAGGGTGAAAGCTGTGGAAGTGGGTGCGCAGGACTGGGTGTGTGGTCGCCGGGTTTGCAGGCCAGCACACACCTTAAGGAGCAGCTTGACTGCCCCCTGCCCAAGGGCCCCTTCCTCACCCACAGACACATTCTCCCTGGACTCAAGGGGGAGAACGAAGCATCGGCCATGGGACTTGGATTGGCTCCCAGACTTAGGGAGCCTTCACCTTTTGGCTGGGTTGGGAAGGTCCCCTGGAGAAGAGAATTGCAACACACCCCAGTATTCTTGCTTGGAGAACTCCATGGACAGAGGAATCTGGCAGGCTACAGTCTGTGGGGTCGCAAAGATTTGGACATGACAGAGTGATCTCTTTCTGTCTTCACCTTTTGGCTGAGGTCAAGAGTAGGCTGAGGCCTTGTCGGCCCCCACCTCCACCCCTGCTACCCTGGGACACAGACTTCGCATTTGACAAATGCCACCGAGACTGGCTCACCAGCTCTCAGTGAGCTCAGCGTTTTATTCTCCTGCTCTGACAAGTAGTATTTGAGCTGTGAGATCTCATTAGCTCTCCCCTGACCCTGGGGCTTTACATTTTCCACTGAATTCATTTTAACCAACATTTATTGGCTCTGTGCAAAGCTCTGGGCTCAGCACAGAAAAGCAAACAGTGAATTGGCCCTGGGAGAGCTCGTGGTATAACAGGAACAAACCTGCTAGCCCAGGCTTCTAGTACAGGGCTGGTGGGAACTAGAGAATGAGCCACCCGCGGGAGGGCAGGGTGCTGGAGAATTCTGGGCATGCAGTGGGTGGCTGCTGGTGAAAGAGAACCAGAGAAGGGAGGGCGATTTGACGAGGGCTTTCTTAGGAGAGTTTTCAGACAGAAGAAGTGTGCAGGAGCAGGTGTGGGTAGCCTGTGGCAGGTGGTGGAGAGAAGCTGGAGAAGTAGTTGGGACCAGACCGCAAAGAGCACTGGTTAATACTCAAACTTGACATTCAGTGTACGGTAACAGGAATCTGATCTCCCAGATTGTATGGAAATAGCTGATTGTACACACATTTTTTTAAAGGGAGACTCCCTATATTTTAATCAGAGTCTCAGTGAGATTCCTCACTGCTGATCTAAACCAAAAGGGACCCATCAGATCATTTAAAAAATTATTTATTATAGAGATTTTCCAAATATACCAAAAATAATGGACACAATATAACAGACTCAAAATGCCCTCCTTCAGTGATGACCAACTCACGGCCAGTCTTAGTTCAGCTATTCCTCCATCCCTTCCCACTCTCCTGGATTAATTCGACACAAATTCCAGACATTGTATTGTTTCAATTGTAAACATTCAGTATGTGTCTCTAAAAGATAAGGATTCTTGGGAAAAAAACAAACTCACAAACTGAAGTCCTCTAAAATGTTTAACAATATTTCCTTAATAACAACTATACGGTCAAGTGCTCACATTTGCTACTTTTATTAACAGTTTGCTTCTTTGATTAGGGATCTGTATACAGTTCGTAAATTGGTCTTTACAGTCTCTTTTAAATCATAGGCTCCCCTTTCATTTCTTTCTCTTTTTTCATTCTCTTCCAGTTTCTGTTGAAGAAACCTGGTGTCAACTAAAAAATTAGTCACAATCTAAAATTAGAGAGTTATTTCATTTGGTGGGAATGTTAAGGACTCCAGGCCTGGGAGACAGCATGTCAGTAGCCCTGAGAAACTGTTCCAAGGAGGTGGGAAAGGGAGTCAGGCTATAAACAAGGGAACAGGCAGTCTGAACATCAAAGATTATTGCTAATTAAGGAAAACCAGATATCAAGTTAAAGAATTTAGTGTTCTTTTATGCATAGGAAGATACAAGAGTCTGGGATTATTGAAGTTTTCCCTTTCATATGTATCTCAGCTCTTTGGGGCTAGCATCTTGCATATTTAAAGAGATATTTTTCTCTTTCTTGAATTTCCTTAGGGCCTTCTGGCTCACGCTAAAGGGCTGTAATTGCTGATGATTGTGACATCCTTAAGTTCCCATGCAGGAAGTGGCACTGCTTGTTGGCATGGCTCAGAAATTCACATTTGAAGGGCTAGAATCATGGAGAGCTGTGACATATTTTTGCCCACCAACATGGCAGGAAACATTTCATTTCACACTGGTCATTTGCCCTATAGAGTTTCTACAGTCTGAATTGTGCATGTCTCCGGTGTCATTTAACGCGTGCTTCTATCTGTGTCTCCTGTATATTAGGAGCTAGAGCTAGAATTGTCATCAGATTCAGGTTTGATTCTCCCCTCACCCCCCAGACTACTTCAGGAGGGCCATAATGATAGGGACAGAATAAAGAGACTAAATAGGTAATTAAATAGTTAATCCCACTAGGGGATTTTAAGTAGAAATATATGGAAGACCCTTGTAAATTAGTAATTACCCAAGAAAGCAGGTTTGCTTAACCACAAAACCAAGCAGGCTTTGCTTAACAACAAAACCATGCAACAGAAACACAAGCCATGCCCCCAAACAGTAAAACAATGGTAACATGAGACAAACTGGTTCCTAATAGGAAAAGGAGTACTTCAAGGCTGTATATTGTCACCTTGCTTATTTAACTTATATGCAGAGTACATCA
This sequence comes from Aepyceros melampus, assembly GCA_006408695.1. NCBI lineage: Eukaryota > Metazoa > Chordata > Mammalia > Artiodactyla > Bovidae > Aepyceros > Aepyceros melampus. Next base: position 255,275 of record SJXQ01002828.1, on the reverse strand, counting down.
TGAGAAACACTGGGATGGATGAAGCACAAGCTGGAATCAAGAATGCCAGGAGAAATATCAATAACCTCAGATATGCAGATGACACCACTCTTATGGAAGAAAGTGAAGAGGAACTAAAGAGCCTCTTGAAGAAAGTGAAAGAGGAGAGTGAAAAAGTTGGTTGAAAGCTCAACATTCAGAAAACTAAGATCATGGCACCCAGCCTCATCACTTCATGGCAAATAGATGGGGAATAGTGGAAACAGTGGCTGACTTTATTTTTTTGGGCTCCCAAATCACTGCAGATGGTGGCTATAGCCATGAAATTAAAAGACGCTTACTCCTTGGAAGGAAAGTTATGACCAAGCTAGACAGCATATTAAAAAGCAGAGACATTACTTTGTCAACAAAGGTCTGTCTAGTCAAGGCCATGGTTTTTCTAGTGGTCTGTATGGATGTGAGAGTTGGACTATAAAGAAAGCTGAGCACCAAAGAATTGATGTTTTTGAACTGTAGAGTTGGAGAAGACTCTTGAGAGTCCCTTGGACTGCAAGGAGATCCAACCAGTCCATCCTAAAGGAGATCAGTCCTGGGTATTCATTGGAAGGACTGATATTGAAGCTGAAACTCCAGTACTTTGGCCACCTCATGAGAAGAGTTGACTCATTTGAAAAGACAGTGATGTTGGGAAAGATTAAGGGTAGGAGGAGAAGGGGATGACAGAGGATGAGATGGTTGGATGGGTTCACCAACTCAATGGACTTGAGTTTGGGTGGACTCCAGGAATTGGTTATGGACAGGAGGCCCGGTGTGCTGCAGTCCATGGGGCTGCAAAGAGTTGGACATGACTGAGCGACTGAACTGAACTGAACATGAGACCTACATCCCACCCAGTGAGTTCAGTGAGTTAGTAACCCCAAAAACATGTCGTTTATCCCCTAAGACATGTTCTTTGCACAATGCCCCCAAACAATAAAACAATTGGAGAAAATAAGGCCTACAGCCTGCCCAATGATGTCATCAGGATAATGACCATCAAAACAGGCTCTGTGCACACAAAAAACAATCATTTATGGGAAGGTAACTTTTCAAAATGAAAGACTCTCATTGTACTGAGACTTAAAAATATTTTTCCAATGTGTTATGACAGTCCTGGCCTGACCATATAGGGAGGGACAAATAAACTTCCCTGCTCTATATGGGGGAGGAACTGGTGATGGAAATGTGACATCTTCTCAAGAAAGACAAAGAAGGTCTTCTCCCCTTCCCCATTTTTCCTTTGATTATAAAAGTGTAGCCACTAAGTTCTTGGGGGTGCAACATTTCTCACTCGCCTGCTTGTAAACCTCCCAAGTGTCTTATTCTAATAAATCACTTCCTATCTACCACTTTGCTCTCGCTGAATTCTTCTCTGCATGAAGACATAAAGAACTATGGTGCCAGACCTCTTCGGAGCCCTGGAAATGACACAATCAGTTTCAGTAATGCCCGATTGTCTCCCTTCTTGGCATCAGTATGATTTTGTGCTGGGAAGAGAAACACTGGGATTTTCCCAAAGGGCTCTCTGTAAAGTGGAATCTGGGCAGAGTTAGGGAGATTGGGAGGCAGGAAGGCCAGCTGGGAGGCTCCGCAGTGATCTCAGCAGGCTGCTGCCTTCCAGCCTCATCGAGGATCTCTTGTAAAGGGGGCAGCAGAGGATGAAATGGATGGCATCACCAACTCAATGGACATGAGTCTGAGCAAATTTGAGGAGGTGGTGAAGGACAGGAAAGCCTGGTGTGCTGCAGTCCATGGGGTCGCAAAGAGTTGGACACAAATGAGCGACTGAACAACAACAATGACAACAAAGGGTGCCTTCGTTCAGAATGCCCTCTGCAGCTGCAGGCATCCCTCCGAAACACAAGCTTGTTTTTGTGACCTGGAGGGACTTGAGAGTCACCTGAGGGCCATCAGCAACTAAATACAGCAAAATGAATGAGCCATTTTATGGCTATTAAAAACCCACTTTTTTTTTTTTCCTGAAGTTTGTTGGGTGAATTAGATCTCCAATATGCTGCCCCTCCCTGGAAACATAAAATCCCCAGGGGTTAGGAGGTGAGCTGGGAAGGACTAGAGCACAATGAGAATCCCTGCCTGTGTGGTTTGCTGTGTGTGTTTTAAAGGAGAGAAATGTGAGCTGTTTGTTTGTTTGTTTTTTATTGGCAAATACTTATAGTGAAAATGATCCAGATTGCGATGTCTCATCTTTTCAAAAAGGTACAAGGAATTTGATGTTTGAAAATGGCTTTCAGTTTCTTTGGGAATCAAAAAATAGTCCTGTAGTCTGTACGTCTTGTCTCCGACTCCCCTGAAATGAAGGAAAGAAAGTGGGGAGCATATCATACCCACTACATATAGAAGTATCCAGTAATGTAATTTTTGAATGTGTAACTCAGCTTATTTTCCCAAAGTCTTGAGTCATAAAATCAGACATTAGTTTTAGAAAACACTTTATTCTAAGATGTAATAAAATTGTATTTGATGCTGTGAAACATTTTAAAGTGTGCTTTTAAAGGAAAATAATACACTTTGGATAACTATTAAGGAGCTCGGCTATTCAAAATAAACTATAAGATGCAAATAAAAATGTGCTTGGGTTCTGTTTGTACTTTGGCACACGCCTTAGAAATCTGCTGTGGCAACAAGAATGGCAGCTGAACTGAGCAGGCCCCCTGGGACCCAGCACCAACCCCGCACCTGCTTTCCAGAACTTGCAGCTTGATCTAATGCAAACTAACGCCGAGGACACCCCAGCATCTACGTCTGAGCGTTTTGAGGATGCTGATTTTAAGAATGAGCAGGTTGAAGTGGCATGGAGGGAGCAGAGAAGCAGGCAGAAGCAGACCTGATATGCCCTCATATCAGGTCTTTTGAGGACCCTTTTGGGCAGCATTTGGGGAAGGTGGAAGGAAGGACTCTGAAGCCTCATAAGCCAAGGTTTTGGAACTTGACTACCACTTCCTGGCTGGGTGATGATCTTGGACAAGTCATTTAACTCCTTCTTCATTTCCTTTCTCAATTAATGGGTATAAAAAACATTCCTGGTGGTACAGTGGATAAGAATCTACCTGCTAAAGCAGGGGACACGGGTTTGATCCCTGGTCTTGGAAGTTTCCACATGCCACAGGGCAACTAAGCCTGTGTGCCACCACTCCTGAAGTCTGTGCTCTGCAATAAGAGAATTCACCACGATGAGGAGCCCGCGCAACACAATTAGAGAGTAGCTCCTCTCTACAACTAGATCAACCTGCATGCAGCCATGAAGACCTAGCATAGCCAAAAATAAGATTAATTATTTTAAAAGTCTATTTTAAAAATCCCTTGCTTGTAGTAACCAGTAATAGGTGGGGACTAGAAATAATGGTTAGGAATATTGACTGGAACCAAATAGTTGACCAAGAAACGACAAATGTTAATATTACCAGGATACACAAGAAAGTAAATCAATAATAAAGGAAAAGGTTAGCTATCATTTTAGCTGAGAGAGTTTTCTGTAATCTCATTTTTGTTATTCAGTAAAGGTAATATCAAGGGATTTCTCTAATTTATGAATATTGAAAGTTTGTGGCATGGTAACCAGCTTCCAAGATTATGTCCTGTGACTCATAGCCTTCATGACTAGAGGGGGATGTGTAGTCTCTCCATATTGTAAGAGAACTGGCCTGTGTGATTTATAGAATATGGCAGAAATAATGGAAGTCACTTCTGAGATTAGGTCATAAATACATTGTATCCATACGCAAATGAATGAGATTGGATCTTTATCTCTTACCGTATGCAAAGAATTTAGTGAAAAATGGATCAAATACCTGAATATAAGAACTAGAACTATAAAACTCTCAGGAAAAACACAGGAAAATCTTTATGACCTTGGATTAGGCAATGGTTTCTTAGATGTGACATCAAAAACACATACACACAAAAGAAAAAAGTGGATAAACTGAATGCCATCAAAATTAAAAATTTTTGTGTTTCAAGACCAAAGTCTTGGGATTTCCCTGGTGGTCCCGTGGCTAAGACTCCAAGGTTCCAATGCAGGGTGCCCAGGTTCAACCCCTGGTCAGGAAACTAGGTCCCATATGCCACAACTTAAAAAAGAAAAAAGATCCCTCATGCCACAGTGAAGGTTGACAATCCCATGCACCTCAACTAAGACTCAGCGTATCCAAATAAATAAATAAGTACATTTTTTTTTTAAAAAGGACCAAAGTCTTGAACAAGAAATGGAAAAGAAAAACAATTTTCTCCCACAAAATGGGAGAAAAATTTTGCAAATTGTATTTGATAAGGGTCTTGAATCTGGAATATATAAAGAACACATATAGCTCAATAATAAAAAGACAAACAAATGTACAAAGGATCTGAACAGGCCTTTCTCCAAAGAAGATATACACACAGCCACTAAACACATGAAAAGACGATCAATATCACTGGCCATGAGGGAAAAGCAAATAAAAAACACAGTGAAATACCACTCTATATTGACTAGGATGGCTGATTAAAAAAGACAATAACAAGTGTTGGCATGGGTGTGAAGAAACCCAGCCCTTATACGTTGCTGTATACACTGCGAATGTAAAACAGTACAGTTACTTTGAGAAGCAGTTTGGCAGTTTCTCAAAATGTTAAACACTGACTTATCATATAACAGCAATTCCATTCCTAGGTATATGCTCAAGAGAAGTAAAAATACATGTGGACACATATACTTGTTCATGAATATTCATAGTGGTATTATTCATAATAGCCAGAAAGTGGAAACAACCCAAATGTCTATCAATTGATAAATGGATAAATAAAATGTGATCTATCCATATAATGGAATATTATTCTGCACTAGAAAGGAGTGAAGTACTGATATATGCTGCCAAAAGGATGATCTTTGAAAATGTGCCAAGAGAAAGAAGGCAACCATGAAATATCACCCTGTATGACCACACGTATATGAAAAGTTCAGAATAGGCAAATTCCTACACAGAGAAAGTAGATTACTTGTTGTTTAGAGCTGAGAGGCTTGGAGAGAGATGGTTATGGGGTTTCTTCTGGGGGTAATGGGAATTTTCTAAAACTGATCGTGGTGATGGTTGCACAACTTTGTGAATATCCCCAAAATATTCACATACTACACACCCAAGTACTTAATAGCCAGCTTAAAAAATAGAATATTACCAAGAATATTACTCACCCCAGTGGAATTGCCTTCTCTCCTCCCAAAGGAAACTGAATTTTATGTTAATCCTTCCTCCACTTTTCTTCCCATCTATTGTTTTCTAAGGTTTCAGGTTGTTTGCTTGTTTGGGCCACAGTGGCCAACATGTTTGCAGTGGGCAGGACTTTAGACCAGACTAACCAATTTTCAGTTTTCTGGGTGAAAAACCCAGACAAGAAAATTTTAATACCCATCTTCCTTCTCCCATGACCACCCTCAGTAACTTGGACTCTGGGTGGCATGGCTGTGTCTTAAAACAAATGCCGTTAGTCACAGACCATTAAAAACCAAAGAGACTTTAAATCTTATCAGCCTGAAGATGGTGGGCTTCCCCTATGGCTCAGTGGTAAAGAATCCACCTGCCATGCAGGAGACGCAGATGTGGGTTCAGTTCCTGGGTCGGAAAGATTGCCTGGAGGAAGAAATGTCAACCCACTCCAATATTCTTGTCTGGAAAAAAAAATCTGTGGACAGAGGAGCCTGGCAGCCTGCAGTCCTTGAGGTCGCTAAGAGTTTGACATGATTAAACACAGCACAGCAGCAGTAGCAGCCCAAAAATGATAAATACCTACAGGAGGCTGCCACTCCTATGCTCATGCAGACCTCACTCATCAGTCAGGGTGTTCTTTCATACTGACCTGTCTTGACCCCAGGGGACAGATGGTGGCCATCACTACCGTCAACCGACCACAGAAAGGGAACTAATATTTATAGACCATTACTCTATGGCAGGGACTGTGCCAAATGCTTCCCACTTTATCTTATTTAATCAGCACCGTTCTCTAAGCACCCGTATCTCCATTTAGGGATGAGGAAGCATCCCTCAGAGATCACCGAGTCACCTGTCCATGCAGTCAGCAAATGTCGGGAGAGATTCAAACTCATGCAGCGGGGAGCTGGGTGGAGCCTGCCCGCCCCTGGCCCTCTCCCCCACCTTCACCCCGGAGAGGAACACAGACTAATCACAGTGAAAACATGCCTTGAGACCCCACAGAAGCCCACCTCAATCAGACACCTGAAGGGAGCTACCAAGTAGATCCTCACCTGAGAGAGCGCAGCCTCTCTCTAGGCAGACACTAGTCCACAGCAGTGGGACTCTCCAACCCTCATCCCTGGAGGGGATGAGAAAAAGGAGGGAGAAGGGAAGGAGTGTGCCCTTTGGGATCAGCATCCTGGAGCTGACCCCCCTGCAGGGAGGTCACCGAAGAGACCTCTTCTTTCCTGCTCTGTCCAACTGCAGGCTCAACTCTCTGAGGGCTCATAGACACAGGTTTTAACAACTTCGAGAGTTCTAGGTTAGAGACTCAACTCTAGATGGGCAATGCCAAGGGCCTAGTT